>MU621172.1:0-63315 GCA_025399215.1 Globomyces pollinis-pini | reverse complement strand
ACCAAAATACTCCATAACAAATAAAATACAAACCCAGTCATCACTACTGCTTTGCAAACTTCTGGTTGAAGAGGTACCAGGAGCTCCAATATCAACGGAATGTTGCGTAACAGGCAGGTCAATACCTGACAAAAAATGGCAACTCGTAAAGAATTAGTGGATAGATTCCGCCCAATAAACAGGAGTTGGATAAAAAGAATTAGACTGGTCCCAATTGCAACAGCACCTGCTACTATCCGCTCGGTATTCATCAGAACCGTACTAAGAATTGAAAAATCAAAGGACGCGTTTTTATTAAACAAAATGAAGTCGTTTACATAAATGAACCTCGTTTCGTTTAATTCTTTAATTCTTAACAATAAACACAATCTAATTGCAGTTTTTTTTGGATGTGATTGAACATAATTGCCAGTGTTGACAGCTTCACAATTGCTTAGTAAAGATAGCAGAACTAACACAATAAAGCAATTCAAACAGTAAGTTCAAATGCAAATAACCAAATTGAAGTCCGTTTTTATATGTCCGTCGATTTTACTTTTTTTTTCAGTTTTGAGAATGTCATTGACTCAAGGTGCAGTACGATATACAGCATTTATTTCAACCAGAACCGACCCTTTTCTATTCTTTGGGATTGGAGTGTTTGCTTATTTTCTGGTTGAAAGACAACTACCTGCAAATGAAAGACTGTTCCCTCTCATTAAACGAAAATACTTTAAGTCTTAAACTTAGTTCCATGTATAATATACTATTTACAAAACTCTTTGTCTATCATTGAATTTTTAGCTCTTCGTTGATTGTTCAAATTGATGACATCATTCATAATGAAGTGAACAAATCGATTTCGCGTTATTCAATCATCTTTATCAAATGAATACTGATTTGGTATCTTTACCAGAGCTTCCGTCAGATAAATCCGTAAAAAATCGAAAGATCAATGTTTAATTGGTAGATTGCTAATCGAAAGCAATTACAAAGTGTAGAATTAAAATATGGAGCAAATATTTATGGAATGAGAATTCGATTGCCTGAATTATTCCATGACTTTGATCCATTACGAAGTGGATTGATGACAGAGTCCCGTTTCATTAGATGTATTGCTGGGTCATTAGAAAGAGGAAAAGGTCATCATCTAACACCAGAAGAGGTTCAGATCATTGTGGAAGAATATCGTGTACCAAACTCAAATATGATAAAATGGAGAGAGTTTGTTGACAACATTGATAAAGGTATAGTGGACATCTATTTAATGAAAAGTATTTGGAGCTCAAGCATTTAAGGTGGGCGAGGTACCAATACAAAATGTTGAATTACCATTCCGTCGCCCTGTTAGTCCCAAATCATTGGCAACATTAAAAGAAGTATTGAAAAGGTTAAAAGCATATGGTCAACATCACGGTACAGACCCAAAGTCATGGTTTACGGACTTTGACAAGCACAAAAAAGGTAATCCAGGTTGCTTTAACCCAAACAGGATGGGTGAATTATAATCAATTTCGTCGTGGGATGCCTCAAAATCTTTTAAGTATCGATGAAGAAGATCTATTATTGGAAAGATACGGTGATTCGCATTCAGAAACGGTCAATTACTTCAAACTACATACAGACGTTACTAGAAAACGTAATTATGGCGAATATTCTGATTCTTATTATAGCTCCCAGACCTGCACTTTATGAAACACAACTACTACACCGCTTCAAGAATGTTCCTGGTGATTATCCACCAATTGGAACAGAAGAAGTTCTTCATACGACTGTCACTACAAATGAGGAACCTTTAGATACAATTGTTGAAGACAAAATCAAGCAATTTGTGTACAAAAACAGATTAAGATTGACCGAATTTTTTAAAGATTATGATCGGCACAATTCTGGTGTAGTCACTCAATCTCAAGTAATTCAAATATCGGTTCATCTTTAGTTTTTAACAGGAATTGTACTAGCAAGATTACCAGTAGAAGAAAGTGGACTACAAGTATTGGTCAAGAAATACGCAACCGCAGATGGACGTGCCAATTATCGAGATATGTGCAGTAATATCGATACAGGTATTGCTCACACTTTGTAATATTTTAGTTTTTACCATCAACAATTTGGAACAAAATCCATTATGCGATTTAAAACCACCATCCCGAGAATGGTTAATTCAAAGTTCCAATCCATTAGAACCTTCAGAGGAAGAGAGTTTTAAGAAAATAATACATCGATTACACACTCTTATGAAAGAACGAAGATTGTTACTCTCACCATTTTTCAAAGATTATGAAAAATATTTAGGAAACATGGGCCGAGTCACAAAATCACATTTCAGTAGATTATTAACTATGATGGGACTAAATCTATCTGAGGAAGATTTACACATACTCTTTCGAAAATATTCTGATGAAAAAGATGGTCGAATAAACTATATGGAATTCATACGAAACGTTGATCCAGAAAGTAAATTATAAGCATTAATTTTAGCGTATAATCATTATCGACAAACACATGGAAAGGGTGACAAAACTAGTTCAACTAGTGCACAGTCAAAAGGCAATCGTAAACGTCAACCAGACATCAAAGAATTGATGGACAAAATTCAAATTTATGTAGTATCCAAGAGAGTTCAAATTTCAGAATTCTTTAGGGATTTTGATAAACTACGATCCTATTCTATTCGTAAAGAAGATTTTGTTCGTGGTGTTCACAAGATTGGACAAAAACTAAATGATGAGGATATTGATCTGATTTGTCAGCATTACAAAGATGAACGTAAAAACAATTGCTGTCTCTGGAAGAATTTTGTAGATGATGTTAACCATGGTAATCATATAATGATCATTCATATCAGTGTTTGGAGAATCCCATTTAGAATCTAAACCAACGTTTGTTCATGTACAAGGAACAGAACTTACGCCTTTTTCAAATACTTTACAGAATAGATTGACTCCAAAGGAAGAAGAAATCCTGGCAAGAACTATGGAAAATTTCATCAACCATCTGCGAATTCAAAAAGATAGTGTTAAACCCTTTTTTGAGGATTTAGACAAGGTGGCAAGTGGATTAGGACACGTTACAAAATCTCAATTTCGACAGTGTTTGACGTTTATGGGTTATGAAGTGAAAGAAGAAGAATTCGAAGTATTATGTAAACGTTGGGCCAAAACGCTACCTTTGCAAAAAGAAGAATACAACTATATAAACGATGTCGGGACCAATATCTGTTACTTTTTATTCCTAAAAGAATTGGAAAATCGAGTGGAAATGGAGGAACGAGAATTGAATGGAAAAGTAATGATCAAATCTCTTGGATTGAAAAAGAAATTGAATCTAAATACAAATTCTCAACCTAATACTACTGAATTCGATCAATTGATGATGAAGATTAAAATGAAGGTTTGTTGTTGTTTTTAATTTGTTAGGCAAAATCAGAACGTATTCGTGTGATTGATTTTATGTCTGATTTTGATCATTTACGACATGGAAAAATATCACCAGATGAATTTAAACGTGCTTGTAAAGTGTTATTTTCTGATTTGACAAATGTAATGTATATAAATCTAATGATTGAACAGGCTGATTTGGCATTACTGGAGAAACATTTTCAAGGGCCTCAGAATACAGTGCGATACGTTGATTTTTCAGATGAAGTTGAATCGGTATTCACGAAAAAAGGTCTTGAGAAAGCACCAACGGAAGGCTTGGTAGATTTCAATGTATATTCAAATGGGTAATTAAACGGATCTTTAACTCAAACTTAGATGGGAAACGGATACAATGGTCAATCAATTATCACCAGCCAAAGAAATTATTCTACAACAAGTAATGAAACGACTCCAAGAGCGAATCAACCAACGTCGTATTGACGCATTCAGCTACATGGAAGATTACGATTTCGTAAAAGAAGGTATTATAAAGATGCTTTAACTTTAGGAACAATCACCACCAATCAATTCCGATCGGTATTGAACCGAATGAATTTGGGTGTCTCTGATCAAGAATTTGAAGTACTCGCACAATTCTTTGCATCCAACCATTCAATGACTCGTATCAATTACCGTAATCTGGCTGAATATTGGGGTATCGAGAAATCTTGTGGATCTTTATCCATGTAAACTTTTTATATATCTTTTCTCTTGTTTGATATTTATAAATTGTTGTAAAATTTCGTGGTTGGCTTTAGAAGATAGTAATACGATTGAGACAAATGATTGTTTATTTTAAGTGGTTGCTGTAAAGCATGATAGCAGAACATGTCAGTTGAATCATAAAACGGGTAATATACAAATCACAAAGCATAATATCAAGTAGATAAAGATATTGATTCGAGAGAAGCTACTAAGTCGGTGAATTCATAGCCAGGAACCAATATTTCTAACGCTTGCAAATCTTTATGCTGAATAGACCATTTAATGGCCTCATCATTGCAAGCATGAATGTTTGCACCAGCTTCAACAAGAAACTTCAAAACATCAAAACGTTGCATTTTAGTGGCATTTCGAAGTGCATAGTCATCATTGGCATGTATATCTGCACCTCTCGATAGTAATAGTTTGACAATATTTGCATGACCATGGACAGCACTCCAACGCAGAGCATGATCATCATTTGAATGTATGTTGGTTCCACTATCGAGGAGTAGTCGTACAATTTCAATGTGTCCATGTTCAGCAGCCCAATGCAGTGCACAACCTCGTCTTGCATTAACATTGGCACCAGCATCAATCAACAATTCCACCATATCATAAAACCCATGCCTACTTGACCAACAGAGAGGATAGTCATCATCAACATGGATATTGGTATCATATTTCAATAACATTTTGACACAATCTATGTGTCCGTATTTGCTACTCATACATAGGGCTGCATCAGAGTCGTACTTTGGATTTGCATTTGCTAGTAATAGTAATTGTACCTAGAAATAAGTCAATTGGTTTGGTACATTCTTTAAATGACCAAACATGGCTGCTTGGATTAGACATCGATCTTTATATAACTGAGATAATCCTTTAGGTTTAAATGGGGCGTGATGAATCATCCACTCCATTAAATCAGATACACCATGAGATGCGGAGTATTCGGCAATGATTTCAATCTAAACGGTTGGTAATTAAGTTGACATACCAAATTAGGATCTGTATAATTTAGATTAAAGAGTGTTAAGGCGACATTAGTATTAAATTCATTATCTTTTACGAAATGCAACCATTGATCATTTGCTACCTCACGTTTGATTGTATCATCAGGAAACCAAATGAGATGTTTAACAAGAAGCGATTTAGTGATAGTCACCGTATCTTGACTGATTTGTTTGAATGATTTACAGACGTTCTGTAGATGAGAAGATTGGGCATAAAGGTAAATGAGTTGAACAATTTCGGTAGGTAAGGTTTGAATTGACATTGAAGATAACGTTAGGTTGAGTGGATCTTGTCTTGGCACTTGTTATAATTAGGTAAGATAAATTCAATGAAGGAGATATTAACTGACAATTTATTTAAAGGGGAATTGGTGGCGGATTGAACCCACATCCATTCAACCTGGGCAGTTCAACTATGCGTATATGTGAAGCTTTACTATATCACAATGTAAATGAATTAGTATTTTATCTACATGTGAGGAGTGTAGTTGATGGGATGCTAGAATTGGAGGTGCTGATTAGCGTGATTAAAGCCAATGATGTAATTAAAACATAATTTAAGCGATTGTATGAACCATTTGATACCCATTCCATTGAATGAATATTTTAAATAACAAGAAGTATTAGTAGCATTGGTACACGCGTACTTTGAATTTAGGACACACACAATACCGTGATAGTATACAGCAACCATCACACTACACCAATACTCAACACAAAAGTATTACAACCATCACAGCCAAGTATTACTAGCAACATTCAACAAATTGTTTTGGTGTCTCTCATTAAGTGGCGCTTAGGGTGGATGTTTCTTCAAACTTTGCTTCTCAAACATCTGTAATCCTAAAACTCACTCTCTTTGTAATAGTAAAAAATACTAGATTTAATATCTAATGGACTACAAACTACCCGATAATAATATCACTGGAGGACTTAGGAAAGGGTCAACTATCTCAAATACTCTCGCTATGTTCACCACAAATAACTCAAATCAGTCAATTGAACCTACACCTAAAGTACCTAAAAAATTCTCTCAAGACAAACCATTCTCTTCACTTTTTGAAAGAACAATGTCCCTGATTGCAAAATTGTACTCTTTGCCCGATTTCGAATTTTATTTGTTCCCTGATGGAGTGGATGCATTACTGAAGGAAGAACATCCTGTCATTGACCCAATTGGCATCCTATGGAGGTGCTTTAGACTAGGCGCTCCTTTATGTCACCTACTCAATCAATTAAAGCCACAAAATTTACTCTCTGTT
Organism: Globomyces pollinis-pini; assembly: GCA_025399215.1. NCBI lineage: Eukaryota > Fungi > Chytridiomycota > Chytridiomycetes > Rhizophydiales > Globomycetaceae > Globomyces > Globomyces pollinis-pini. The sequence goes on along the minus strand of MU621172.1, from coordinate 56,934 downwards.
CCTGATGTCTCTGGTATGGTCACCCTGAATGTCTGCAAAAAATGTATCTATTTCTTTTTGATTGGGGCCAAAGATGAACTCAAGGTTGGGGATGATCAACTCTTCACCATCTCTGAATTGTACAAAGATGATACTAATGGCCTCGTAAAGGTATTTTGATAATATGGTGTTTTGAAATCTGTTGTATCGTCGTGTTAGGCTACGTTGTATTTAAAACAGCAAAGCTGTTAAAAAATAGTGCTACCGTAACCAACATTATAACTACTAGCTACATAATATTCCACAAATATGATAAATCTAATCATCTCTTAGGTACCTAATTAATTAAGTTGAACATTTAGGTCATTCACGCCGTTGATTTAGTAATTTCAGAAATCGAAAAGCGTGGTTTATTCCCTCCGGAAAAACCTTTTCCTTTCGCCACCTCGTTGGGACTAGAAGACCCTGCCGATAACCGTTCAAAAGTAGTTGCAGAGCTTTTGGCTACTGAGCGTGCATATATTGAAAGTTTGCAAGAATTATTGGTATTTTCCATTTAATAACCGTAGCAATATAAAGATGATTTATCAAAGAGCAATGCCATATCAAAGGATTTGATACATAGCATGTTTGCCAACCTAAGTGAATTAGTTGATTTTCAACGTCGATTTCTATTTTCTTTGGAAACTGAATTGGCATTGCCTCCCACAGAACAACATATTGGTGCTATATTTCTGCAATATGAGGAAGCCTTTTCGGTTTATGATTCTATGTGTGCAAACTACAGTAATGCAGTACAAGTTGGATTGCAAGTGCAAGAGCGATTGGCTGGAATAGGTTCTATTGATGCTGGACGGCAATTACAAGCATATTTGATTAAACCAGTGCAAAGAATCTGTAGATATCCTATGTTGCTAAAGGTGGGTGGCTTAGATTGTCATTTATACTTAGGAAATTGCGAAATATAGTACTAAAGAGAATTATCCGTTTTTGGATGAACTAGAAGAGGCATTATTGTCAGTCAAAAGAGTGACCGATAGAGTGAATGAAGTGCAACGTATTCAGGAAAACCGTGTTCTGAAAGATAAATTGATATCGTTAGTGGAAGATTGGAAGGTAATAATGCTCAATAATCTCATCATAATAGGACTTTAATCCAACGGAATGGGGAGATTTAATGCTTTACGATAAATTCCAAATGTTAACTCAAGGATCTTTGATGGATTATCATATTTATCTGTTTGAAAGAGTGATCTTGTGTTGTAAAGAAGTCACCAAAGATCCAACAAAGTTGAAAAAAGGGAAAAATGGTGTGGATGAACCATCAACGGTTTACGAAATCAAGGGGCAGATTTATGCAAATTCTATCACCAGCATTGAAAACACTTCTGATGAATCAATTCAGCATTTTGAACTTAAAGTATTTTGGAATGATGATGAAGAATCGTTTATTCTAAAATGTAGAAATATTGAACAAGTGGAGTTATGGTTAGGTCGTATACATCTTACCATGACTGGTGATACAAAAAATGTGTTGAATACATTACGATTATCTCAACAATCATCCAATTCAGATAAAGGCAATCAACGTCGAAATATTCAATCGGTTAATCCAATGTCATTAAAGGATAATGTATCACGTAGAGTGTCAGATGATCATAACATGAGGAATAGTATGCCAGCTTCAGTTCATCGCTCTCGTACACCAAATGGAACTGCTGAAATTTTACCGAGAGGCTCAAGTATGTACCATAATAAAAATGGAATGCCTAGACCTAGAGGTGCAAGTGAGGCATCGGGAATGCCACCTACCAGGGAGTACACTCGAAAGTCTTCTATTTCTGGCTCAAGTGGGATGGAAAGAACAAGTTCACCTCGTGGACCTCCAAAACCTCCTTCTTCTGCCTTACCAGCACCTCCAAGTGGCCCACCTAGTTCCGCACTCCCTCGTCCACCTACAGCAGATTTACCACGTCCTCCAATGAGTGGCCCTCCAGCAGCTGCCTTGCCACAACCTCCTTCAAGTGGTCCTCCTTCTTCGCCATTACCTCTACCACCACAAGGTGGTCCTCCAATGTCTCCTCTACCGGAGCCACCTATGGGTCGTCCTCCAATGGCTGCATTACCTCGACCTCCTTCTAATGGACCTCCCTCGTCTGCATTACCTCAAACTCCTTCAAGTGGACCTCCATTGTCTGCATTACCTCAAACTCCTTCCAGTGGACCTCCATCATCTGCTTTACCTCAACCACCATCAGGGCCTCCAATGTCACCACTACCGCAACCTCCTTCAGGGGGTCCGCCTAATGCAGGGCTGCCACGGCCACCATCTAGCGCTTCTTCATCAAGACCACCTACATCTGCCTTACCTGCTACCCCCAGTGGATTGGGTCCAATGTCACCTCCTCCAGCTTCTCCGTTACCAGAGACACCATCATCAAGGCCTCCGACTAGTCAGCTACCCGCACCACCATCAGCACGACCTCCAAATGCTCCTTTACCAGCCGTTCCTGGTGGTCCACCCTCTGCATCATTACCAAGTCCTCCTGGAGAACGTAGCAGAGCAACTCGAGATGGACCTCCAACTGGATCACTTCCATCGCCACCAACTTCTGAAGGACGCCCACGTCGAAGCACCATTGAAGGAGCCAGCCTTCGTACCTCCCCAGGCCTAACGAAAGTTAAAACACATTATGGTGATGATATCTTCATTCTTGCAGTATCTTCCAAAGGCTGCAAGTTTGAAGAACTCTTGGATAAAATCGAGAGGAAGATTAATATCAGTGGTGCAGCAATGCCTGAAGGTCGTCGTATCAAGCTCCGATATCGTGATGAAGATGGTGATTTTATATCTATTAATTCTGATGATGATGTGGAAATGGCTTTTGAATTGGCTAGACGTATGTCTGATCGTGGTACTGTTACTGTTATGGCTCAATAAAACCCCTTATTTGTATGAATTGGCAATCTTTTCACGTTTAATGTTCACTCAGCAACTCGATTATCGAATGAATTTTAATTCATTTTTAAGGACGTTGTGTAGGTTTAATTGGGTGTTGAGTTTGAAAGGGAAAAAATTTCAATTTTTTTTGGATTGACAATTTCAATGTTTTTATTCAGACGACAATTTACGACATTAAAACGATCGATTAGACAACCGAAGTTCCAAAGACCAATGGAAGATATTGCGGAAGCTCCTCAACTACCTCTCAAGCGTACTCAAAATAATTCCAAAATGATTCGATTTAACTTGAAAAAACTTCGACAATTGAATGGATCTGATAAAATGGATTTAATGAGAGATTATATCATGACAAAATCAACTTATGAAGCTGCATATGTTTATGAAATTATCATTCACAATGGTATACTTTGCAAATTTATAATTTTATTAGGATTTGCAAATCGATTACAATATGTAGACCATCACAATTTATTTCATTTATTGATTTCAAATGCAATTGAAAATAAGAAGGTTATATTAAAAATCCATCAACAATTACTTGAAAATGAATATGAACCATCAGAACATTATTGGAATGAATTTTTAGTGTGTTGTACAAAATGGAATGATATTGAATATACAAAAGATACAATACAGTATATGTTGGACAAGAAATTGGGGATTTATTCTACCACATGGAGTTTGGTGTTTACCTTTTTTGATAAACAAACCAGTATTGCTGCATTGAATCATGCTGCAGAGCTTTGGAAGATCATGAATGATACATTGCCTATTAGTAGACCAGTAATTGATTGAATTTTAATATCATAGTCGAAAAGTACACTCTTATCCATCATGAGTATTTATACAAAACTGGGAAATGTGAATGGTTGTCAACAAGTATATGAACAATCAGAAAATGAATTGCCATTGCTTTATATGTCACAATTGAAACGAATCAATGAAGAAGAGGATTTGATTTGGAAATTTGAAACTCGAATTCATTTCTTTAATGCGTACTTGCATTGCTTTTCTAAACATCACACATTATCAGAAACTCATCAACTTTATTTAAATTTCTATAATCAAGGGTTTTTGAAATCTCCTGAAATTAAACAATCATCGATTGATTCCCAAAAGAAGAAAAAAGTACAATCAAACCTTAATACGTTCCATATACTTTTTCGAAAATTAATTCACTTTCCAATTGAAACTTCCCAGGATAAAACGTTACTGATTGAACATACAAAGTTATATTGGTCACATTTGAATTCGTTAAATATCACACCCGACTATCTGATATATGAACAAATGATAACATTACAACGATTAAGTAATACAGCTAGTGTTTCTATGGTGGAAGAATGGTATCGATTAGCAATCACATCACTCAATATTCAAGAGATTTCTTTAAAAAGACAAGCATTAGATTCATCATATCTAATGGCTTTGATACATTACCAAGATTTTACAAAAGCCATTGCATTAATCAAAGATATGAAGAATCACAATCGTCGAATGCCAAACAAACGGATATTTGAGAATCTACTTGATCAATTAAAGATTCGTAAAGATATTGACAATTCTCATTTCATTATTGAACTTTGCAAGGATATTGGTATATTTGAAGAATACGATTACTTCAAACAGTTGGAATCATTATCACAGTAACTCTTAATTCTGATCAAGTTAATAAAATGTATCAATACAATCCATTTTTTAATCATCTCGGCCAATACTCTTGTGAAAAGGGAATGTTTCACTAAAATTGAACTTGAAACGATCCTTTTTTATCATTGGTCGTGCCTAAAGGAGAACTGTGGAAATCTATGAAACTGTTGACAGATGAAATCCGCGCAATCGAAAGACCAATAGAAATGAAATGAATAAAACATCATGATCTTGATTATATTGATGATGGGGATTGGTTTTGAACTCTTCATCTTGAAATTTTAAGCTATTTTTTCTGGACATAAAAGAATCGATTTGATGGATACTAATGCTTTGACGTTCAATCAGATAGACTACTACCAAAGAATCACGTCATCAACCTCTTGAACGTTTCATATTCCTCATTTGATAGATTTCACGTCACGGCCGATGTAAATTTACACAAGATCGGCCGGGAATGTACAGAATCTTATATAAATAAAAAGCACATCCATCAATCACCAAACTAAAAAAAAAATGGCAAAAGTGATAACGATTGATGATGATGTTGTAAAGTTAAAGGTGGAAGATGAAATTAGTTATCCGGAAGGTGGATATGGTTGGGTGATTGTGATGGCCTCATTTATGGTTCATGTGATTGCTATTGGTATTCCAACAACCTTTGGAGTCTTTCAACCAATTTATAAAGAATCCACTAGTTATGAAGGTAGTCATGCGACTTTGGCAATCGCGTTTATTGGGTCATCTGCAGTCTCAGGATTGGGATTATTTTCAATTCCGTCAGGAAGAATGGTAGATTTATTCGGTCATCGATTGATGGGTGTGATTGGAGGTGTGATTATTACCGTGTCATTATTATTGGCATCTTTCTCTAATCAGTATTGGCAAATTATTCTCACCCAGGGAGTTTTGTTTGGAATGGGTTGTGCAATCGCTTACTTGTATGTTCATTTGTTAAATTAATTCGTAGTCCCGCATTAACAATCATTGCACATTACTTTTCTGCTCGTAAAGGAATGGCTACTGGATTTGCAGTTGCTGGTTCTGGTGTTGGAGGATTGGCATTGGCACCTATCCTAAGATATGCACTTGCGAATATTGGACAAGCAGCAACTTTACGTTGGATGGCATTAATCAGTGGTGTTATCGTTATAGCTTGTTCTTTCGTGTTCAAACCAAGATTACCTCCAGCTGCTCGTGATGATATGAATTATTCTGAAATCATTCATGATTCTAAATTCATTAGAATGTACATCATGTCTATTGTAGGTTCAGTTGGTTATTTTATTCCTTTCTTCTTTATTCCAGCTTTCGCACTTCAAAATGGTATGTCACAATCGGATGGAGCTTTGATTGTTGGGTTATTGAATGGTGCTAGTGGTATTGGTAGAATCTTTATGGGTTTTTGCGCAGATAGGTTTGGACATATCAATATGCTTTTGATTTGTGTAACTGTTGGTTCATTGTCTATTTTATTGATTTGGCCTTTTGCTACTACATTTCCATTACTCACTACATTTGCACTTACATATGGTTTCTTCATGGGAGGATACATTTCACTATTACCAACAGGTAATCAAATTTTTATTCTAATATTTTATCTAGCTATTGTACAATTGTTTGGAACTAAAAACATCGCGTCAATTATTGGGTTGATTTACTCGGGATCATTTTTCGGAAACTTATTTGGTACACCAGCTGCAGGAGCTATGTTAGATGCTTTAACAACTACAGTTGATGGCATAAGAAAAACCAATTTCACTCCTAGCATTATGCTATCAGGTTTTTGTATTTTATTTTCTGGAATCCTTATGTTGACCTTAAAATTAACGGTTGGCAAGGGGAAATTGTTTGCTAGAGTTTAACATAAATAATTTATATAAATAATCTGACCAATACTGTTCGTGATGAGTGACTAATTCAATCAAAACTGTTCGCTCGTTTTCTGAGTACTTTATTTGAACTAGATGCAGCTTTCACCAGATCCTCTGGCCATTACTAGGGTCCAATAATTTATAGAGAAACCAGACTCCGATGCCAAAGCAGTAGAAAGACCAATCATCACACTTTTACTTTCAATCATGCTTGCATGGTGATCAGGTGAACCTAACCAGGACTTAAAAACTTCTTTCACATTAGTTTGACCAAAAGCAATATTTTCAGCTACAAAATCCAAATTAAAGCCAGCTTCAGTGACTCTTTCAGGTGGATATGATCCATCAGCACCTTGATGAGTCAAATCACGGATTGATGCCATATAATTTGCATGAGATTGAGAAGCTTCTAATAGTTTTTGGTTATAACATGCTTTTGGTAAACTTTGAGAAGTACGTAGATCATTGAAAGATTTCAAGAATGAGTTCAGATCGACCTGTGTTAATTGTGCATACACTCCAAAAACAAGCACCCATAATTGTAATGACAAGTTCATTGATGAGAGAAAAAGTACTGGACTTTCCAACTTTTTTGGTCACCATTCACATGATGAACTTATTGATTGGATGAAGAATTCATGATAACGATGTTTTCAAAAATAGGATATACATCCCTTTCAATGATAGGATATACGATAGTTCCATAATATTTCAAATGGAATATTTATTGAATGGTATATCTATTGATATCAATTACCAGTTCTTGATTGATGAAAATAATAAAAAGTACCCAGGGTAATAAACAAACCTAAACCAATCAAACCATTTCCATAAACTTTTAATTTCTTTGTATTTGAATTGATAGAGTCTTTCATTTGTTGAATTTGTTCAGGAGTGTATTGATTCATTGGATCTGTTTTTGGATCATAAATTCCATTGGATTTCTTTAGTGATTCTTTGGTATTGAGTCTCATGGTTTTACTTAAATTCCTTTTCGTTAAAATGTTGATGGATCGAAACATTTTAAAATTGTTGAAAAAATTCAAACCATTCTGAAGGTAGTAACTATTCTTGTAAAGAAAATATTACCATTCAGGGTCTAGTGTCGCTGGATTCATCAATTCATTCAACCTAAAATCATCACTGTAATTTAAAAATCGCGTTTAATGAATGCACTCTATGAAATTGATAGTTAATCTTTTAAATAAAACAATTTCGTAAAAATCAAGGAATGTCCCATTTTATATTGTATACCGGCACTAAAATAGGCATTTATGTGATGACCATCAATGGAAACGTGTCCGGTTGATGAACAAACAAAACGTGTTGGTTATTACACAAACTTTAGAGACAGTTATCACAATTATAGCTTAATTCTGTGACTGGTTGTTCCATTCTGTGTTTTGGGTATTAAAAGTCCCACCGAAAGTGGAGCAAACACCCCTTTTTAGCAGACACTCCAAAATATCTCGTTTTATGAGTTAAATCAACCACCCCCTTAAAATCAAGTGAGTACAACTTGTTTTAGACATTCAATTAAATGTTCATGTGTATGCAATGGACAATTTTCGAATCAAGCAAGATCTGAAAAAAAAAATTCAGTGGCCAAAATATGATTTTATTACAAAGATTTCTTGGCAGCATTGCTGTAGATTTGGTTGGTAAAAGATTCTTCGAAACCAAGAGCACCAACTAAATAAGTGAACAAAACCCAAGCAGAAAGTAAAACACCGGTTGGAGAACAATGCCAGATAGCACCACCCAAGAAACACATGGTACTTCCATAGTACATTGGATGTTCAACAACATTGAAAGGGAAACCAGTAACTCTAATATTGATTAGCAATATAAACAATACCTTTCAGTTTTTAAGATTCCAAAGTAGTCACCAAGATAAGTTCCGTGAATACCAAGACTGTGCATAGAAAATAATACAAACATAGAACCAATGGTGCTAATGATATATCCGAAGGCAATAACGGCAGGCTCGGCCATTAAAGGAAATGCTTCCGGTCCATGAGGTTGATCAAGAATGGCAAGGCTATATTCTAATAATCAGATATATATAGGTTATTTACGATAGTCTCTGTTTAATCCCAAAAAGAAAACAGCGGCTGAAAAGAAGGAGCATGCCAACTCCTTGCTTCCAAAGAGCTTGGTTAAAGTCTTATTACGGTATTCATTTCTGGCAATGACGTTCCAGAAAAGTGGTGACAATAGAATGGTAAAAGCGGAAATCCACAAAGAAGGTTTTGACCAATCAATAGCATCAAAAGCAACCACAGAATCCTTTACTAAGACATTTACGGTTTCGTTGACCATAGCAATATTTGCTTCATTGAAGATGTTCTTGATAAAATCGATTTGTTCAGCCATTGGTAGTAAAAAAGTAAGATAAAATTTTGGTGTCAATTTATCTTTTGTGAGGTCTGCGGTGGCACCTTCCCAAAGGAGATTTTATAATGAATTTTAACTCATTTGAAACCTTCATTCTCGTCATATGAGGAACTCAGTTTCATGGTCTATCAATGCTGAATGGTTATTGTTGTTGGACTGGTAAAAAGACGCGAAATTTTATTGGAAACTATGGTTTTGATAGTTTGTATTTGGCATCAGACCTGGCTTACATAATGCACTCAGACCGTTGTCACAAAGCCGTATCTGAAAAAAAAAACATAGATCAGGCGGTTAAAGGAGAAATATTGTTATAATTTAATAATGCCATTCATATACTACCATGAAATAGTTCAAGTGTTTGAAATCAAGAAACTATTCCTTGTTTTTAAACTCCACATAAGCTTAGTCCTGCTCCCATCCATAGATTTTCAAAGGGCAGATAATGACATGTCCAAATGTTGTGGTGAAAGATGTAATCTTGGTCAATTCCACTCATTCTTTCAACATCATCTGTCATATTGCATGTGTTGACCGCACTGACCACCACATCATTTCCATCTCCTCACCCCCTCCACCAAACGCCAATCAACGAATAAAACAATATATTGAAGGATGGTGCCTTAATTTTTTTTCTTTCGGATACACTTGCATTGAATCCAAGTTAACGTCCAAATCCAGAATCGGCATTTCTATTACAAGGTCGTACATGCAATGTCATCAAAAGTTTCATCAAAGCCAGCCACCATAAGACCCTTTCTAGGTCTAATATTAAAACTGGTTAGTTCTTTCAACGTTTAGAATTGATTGATACATTTTGTAACTTAAATTTCTAGTTGATAGACCATTCGAATTATTGTTAAAAATTATCATTTTTCATTATATAAAAACATACAAGGAGCATTTACGCGAAGTTGATGTCCGTTGGTAGTTGGAGTTAGGAATGAGTTTGTCCCACTTGAAAACTTGGAATGGTGACCACTACTTCATCTATACACGTACGAAGAAACCCCTTTTAGTTTATGCAAGTACGAAGAACCCTTTTAGTTCATGCAAAACAACCAATAACATTTCTAATGGTAGAGGAATACAACAATAGAACAAAGCAAGTCCTCAACACCGAAATAATCCATTCACGCAAAAGCTTATATTCGATAAATAATCAAAATCATCATACTTTCAGAGTGATTGGTTTCACAACATTTTCATCACAAGAATCAGTATCTGTTTGACAAACTGTCAAATTGATCTCCCACCTATCATTTTTAGGATCAACCAAATTCAATTGTGAAAAACAAACACCAGTCATGACATTGATACCCATTGATTTACAGACTGGATTGAATCCATTTACAGTCATACATACAGTTAGTGACGAACAACCTTCAGATGAAGTTTGTTGATAAAACTTTCCAGAGTAATCAATTTGAACAAATGCTGAATCCGATCCAAGTAACATCCCACATAGTGATATATCAGTCTTTCCATCATCATAAACACAGTTGGATCCACCTCCAGGAGATTGTGGTAAAGCAAGTAATCCGGGTATGAAATAAAGAACTTTCATGGTTGATTTAGAAATGAATGTCGAGGATTTTATATACAATTTGGACCCGTTTTATAACCCTTTTTCGGTCATTGTATATCCGAAAGTGATTATGGATTGTAATCTAACAAGTCTCAATTAGTTTCATCATCACAACTTGAATGGCGGGTAAACTTCAAACTACTACCATGAATCATGGGTACCATACAAATTGATCCCAAATAAGCAATTCAACATCATTAGATTAAACCACATAGGATAAACCTGTTTTAAAAGAATCAATGGTTTTGATCAAGAACCGTTTTAAATAGAATGATACAATTAATATATATTAATTAACAAACAAAGTACTTGTATACTCCACATCAATAGGGGGAGAGTTATTCTGATCAGATCCATCATTCCAATACGCACTCAATAAAAAGTCAATCCGATCCTGTTCACTCCAATCACTCCAATTGAAACTTCCACAAACCTGTCTACTTCGAAGTGCTTGAACAGGTTGTTTTGTTTTAAAATCAATAGCATCAATCATATGAATATCTCGTTTGACCCTGTTGGTTAGAGTTATAATGAATCAATACCAACTACCAAAGAGGTATCTTGGGTGAAATGTATCTAAAACATTGATTCCGATGTCATTGAGATCATTCAACTGTTGTACCACTGATTTACCGTGTAATTGTTTATGAGAGAAATTAGACATTGATATTTGTGAAATTGCATTACGAAAAGCATCGAAATTTGATCTCCAATAAACACATTCCATAATTAATTGTAAGCTTTCTACAATAATAACTCTGGAATCAAAATATCCATTTCCATTCAACATTTTTGATTTGAGTGTTGGATTATCATCCCATTGATCCATTGGATGATTGAGATGGTAATTGAATCGTGCACTTGCATAACCTGATGTGACTGATGCTAATTTCTGAATACGTCCCTATTGGAATTATTTTAGGTATCCTTACATTATATGCATGAACTTTATCATTTACATTATTTGATTCTTTCTTTTGTTTTTTTAAAGGATGACTCTTGCTGATTGATAAATCTCCAGTTTGTGCTAAACGAATCAATCCATAGACTCATACCAGGAAATATCAAAGAAATTTCATCTGAAGAAGTATAACCAGTAGATGGTCTAAACTTTTCTAATACAATTCAATTAAAAGATTTCTTACCCACTAAATCTGCAGTAGTTTTAACCATAGCATCTGTAATTCGATGGTCAAATGGTTTTTTGACACCTTTTAAGAAAGTATGGAAAGCAACTCCATCTAATCGAATCACAAATGCTTGAGAAGGTAGAACTTGACGTTCTATAGTACTTTCAATAGCTTTAAGTCTAACTATGAAATATTTGATAACGTACCTATCCCCAATTTTGTTCTCATACATTGCTTTTAAAGCTTTTACAGCTGAATGATCCAATTCCATCTTTTGATTTGAATTCAATAATTTGTAGTTTTGATTAAGGACCTTTATCGATTTTAAACGTAGAGTTCTTTGAATTGTGAAGAAAATGGAAACAGTTTTTGTATTGGTTTTTCAGTGTGATTGTTCTGACTCTGAAGATATACCATGACTATTCAATAGTGCGATCATCGCGCTTATGAAGTGATGCCATCACACTGTGATGATGATGGATGATTAGCTAAATCTGTCTGTTCAAAAGAAACGACATTAAATGGTGAATACTTGACTTAGTAGTCTATTTAATATTTTATATAATCTAATAAATCACTTGGTTCAAGTCTATTTGATTTTCATGGCATTCTTAATCCAACCACTCAATTTGGTCTTACCATGACTCTAAAGAATATTATCAATCACTCAAATTACCTCATCATCCTCTGAACCCCATAAACTAATCACTCCAGATTGGTGCAAATCTTCCTCTAATTCTGCTTGATATAATTGTAACATATATGGTAACATTGTAGTTTCACAGGGAATTAAATCATCAGCTTGGACTTGTTCACCTTGTCCTGTTATCTGCTCTTTGGAATGATGATATGATACTATGTTTTGTGATGTTTTACGTATAAAATGACTCAATGACCATGGATGTGATAATATTTGATCAATTCGAAGTCGATTATCAGGATTCTTTTCAAGTATTCCTATACATATCAATAACAAGTTGAATTTACTTAATATTAAATCCCTGCATTTATCTGAAGCTTCAGGTGGAATACTATATTCACATTTGATTATGGAATCATGTAATTGTATAATATTTCCTTCTTCCACGAAATCAAATGGTAATGTTCCAGATATCATATAGTATAATGTGATTCCACATGCCCAAATATCCACTTTTGACGTTACAACAACAATTGACTTACCTTTAGTGCCATCAAACCCTTCTTGCTCATTATCATCATTTAAAACTTCTGGTGGCATAAATTGATGAGTTCCTGCAAACGTATGAGAAGTCATGTTTTGATTATCGTAAAAGTCATATTGCTAGTATTATAAGATGAGTTCAAACCTCTGCAATTCCAAAGTCAGCAATTTTGATGACACCATCGGTAGTGACTAACATATTACCGGGTTTTATATCACGATCTAGTTTTTAATTGATGTCTTTTCTTTACGTATCACTTTTTGTGAATGGAGATAATCAATTCCTTTGATTAATTGAACGAAATAGCTAATTTTTAACCATACTTTGAAATATACCTGTGAGCATCATAGATTGGAATTTTATGGTCCGGTGCATGGTCTAAAATATTTTGAAGTGAACAAGCACAGAATTCGAGTACAATGTACCATTTTAAAATCCTTACTGATCTTTCTTCTTCACTTCCATCTTCAAATATCCAAACAATTGGCTCTTCTTCAATAGTCAAGAACCAAGGAAAGATTCCTACTTTTCCTTCCGAATCTTCTACTTTTGCAAATACATCTACTAATGTGACGATATTTTCATGCTTCAGTCTTCGCAATAATTTAATTTCTCTAATGTCTGTCAGTTGGTTTAGTTTACCTTATTACAGTATCAACCATCTTTTTCACCCTCTTTTTTGCTACAATCTTGATTGCAATTCTCTGTAAAGAATCTAAACATACCGCTTCTTTCACTTTACCAAATGCACCCTTGCCAATCCGTCCACCCACTAAATAAGGGCCTAGCATTTTGATGGAGAGTGGTTTTTGCTGATATACCAAGTCGGCTGAATCCATTTGTTGAATAAAATTCGATGAAGAGTGACGTTGTTGAAGCATTAGATATTCGTTATAATCAGCTTGATTGACGATCACGCTACCTTGTCTGCTAACAATAGGTGGTTTGATGACTGAGTCTCCCCTTCGAACCGACATCATTGACCCACGCTTGAACGATGTGATACTTGCATATCTTGATATTTCATCTGGCTTTCCATCTTTAGATATCATAATGGCTACTCCCACTTGCTCACTAGAGGGATTGACAATTGATTTTCGTGGATAGAGATTTAACACTGGTCTATCTAATTCTCCTCCTTCATTCCCATCTTTGATACTTTGGGCTATATGACTCTCTCTGATACTCAGTCTTGATATACTTTGCATTGAGACTTTACGTTCATAGGTTACTCCCATAGGTCCACCAGCATCAGGGGAATTCTTGAAAGATGACGACTTTCCTGCGTTTTTAAAAGACATTCGTTTATTTGGCATTTGATTTGGTTCATTAACCGGTGCAGAGGGGGTCAAATGATATTCTTGAGATTTTGGAGAAACTGGAGATTTTATTTCATTTGGTTCATTGTTGCGTTTGAATGAAGAAGTTTTAATCATTGATGCTCTTCTTCCTTCATTTCCAGGATCATTTCCACCAGAGTCGCGTTTGAATGAAGGAGTTTTAATCATTGATGCCCTTCGTCCTTCATTTGCGGTATCATTTCCAGCAGAATCGGTACTGACTTGACTTTTCCTTCTAAAAGAACCTCCTCGAACAAGTGATTGTCTTCGTAAAACTTCCTCTGTAATGACTGGTTCTTTTGGTTCAGTAGTTGACGAACTAATATCAGAATCCATATCTTTGAATGTTAATTCCACATTTATATCTTTAGTTAATTTTGGAATTATTTTTGAATCTTGTTTTGTTTGACTATCTTGACGATAATGAGGTTTCTGTATGATATCTGGTAGTTTTACCGTTTGATTCTTTTCCATTCTGTTGAAATGAAATGCTGATATAAGATGCTTTTGAGTGATTTAGTGATGGAAAGAATGATTTTAAATCGCGTTTAATTGTTGAAAATAAGCGTAAAAGTAAAGTAAAAACTACAGTATAATGAATCTAAACAGAATTCAGTGATATTAACGAGATGAATAACATTAATATAAGCTTCTGCTGTGTTTTCCATTTGAATTCAAAAACATTAAAATCAACTACTGTTACTACAACCTGAATATTATGGTTATCTCTTTGTAAGTACAATTCATTCATTGGGATGGTCTTCAACTCCCTTTATAATTTTCACTTTTTAAGATGATACCAGAAGCACAATTAGCTTGGAAAAGTATGAAGATTACAATTCAATTGATCTAATCTCTTAGAGGTCAACCTTCCGGAATTACAAAAACAATTGGATGTCCAATCGTTACAATTATTTTCAACTCAAACCGCATCATTAGAGAGTAGAAAGAAATTGGCAGAATTCACCAGAGGTAAAATAATATCATTCAATTTATCATAATTGAACTATGAATTATCTAAACATATATTCACCTGGATACTTAATTATATCTCAATGGATCATTTCTAGTTCATTTACATATGAAATACTAACTTTTATCCAGGTTAGTATTTATCAACTTATATTAGAGTTTAAGAAAAACCCCAATCCAGAGGGACCTGAAATCAAAGCTTTGTTAAAATTATATCAAAATGGTAATGTATGCACTTTCTCTCATATCAATTAGAAATCGATTCCATCAATAAAAGGTCAAAAGCTGCAGAATCTGCTTTTTTAAATCTTTATAAAGTGTTGGCTGAGGTTCCAGGTATCCAATCTTTAAAAACTGAACTTAAAGACCCATGTCCAGTCTTTGAACTAACGATTGTGAGAATTATTATAGCTAACAAAAGGATCAACAAGAAAAAATGACAGAATTGGATAGTTTGAAGCAAGAAAACAAAAAGCTTAAAGAGGATTTGGAGCAATCAAAGAATTCTACTGCAACTACTAAATTACTAGAAGCAGATATAATTAATTTGCAAAAAAAGTTGGAAGATGCCGAAGTATTGGTATATTGAATCCAATGTTATTTATTTGTTAGAAAGATACGGCAATCAATGAAAAGGTTATGGAAATTACCACAGAATTGAAGCAAGAAATGGAAGATAAGATTCATGTGTTCAAAGAAACAGAGCATTCACTAAATCGACAACTTAGTCATTTGAAAGTTTGATTTGGTGGCTCGTTAAACTATTAGGATCAATTAATAAGTCAACAAAATACACATGAGTTCCAACAAGCAACTTCAAATACTGATCATTACAGTAGATTATTATGGTTGTAGTAACCGTAGATGAAAACGTTGCTGCCAAGCTTGCAGAGCTAGATATTATCCAATTAGATTTGCAAAAGGCCAATGGAAAAGTTACATTTCTTTCTCGCGAAAATGTAAAACATCACTCATTTAGTATTTAATCTGATAGATTTCACTAAAAAAGCAATTAAAACAAAGTGAAAAAGATTCCATCTTAAAACTTCAACTAAAAGAGTACTGTTCATCGTATTAAAAAAGTAGAAATGAAGATAGATTGAAGAAATCGGAAGTAACAACACAAATTTAATTGATCTGTGAAGGTTGAAATAATAGCGTTGGAGAAATCACTTAAAGAATCTAATGAACTTGTTGAAGAACATAAAGCAGAGTTGAGTAAATTAAACATCGCATTGGAAAGAGAAATTGTAAAACATGTAATTTTAATATTTTCTTAACGAAGAATTTTGATATTGCACAAACGAAAACACAATTACTAGAATATTCTGATTACGAAGAAATTAAAAGAGAATTGGAAATATTTAAGGTAAATTTTACTAAAACTTATACTAGGGGATGGAAACAGACCATGTAGAATCCCCAGGCAAAAGTGTACCATTAGAAAGATTGGTGATGGATCGTAATAAGAAACTAGAAAATGAAAATACAGACCTAAAGGTAATTGGGATCAAAATTCAATTATTTAGATGTCTCTCTCCGCAGTTAAAGAGACTCTCGCATTAAAAGAACAACTTTCTGCCACACTAGAAGATGATAATGCAAAAAAGACGCAATTGATTGCAAAACTAGAAGGTAATGAAACTCTTTTGATTCACATATTCAGCTGATATACATCATCTCAACTATCTGCAAAATCACCAGCCACTATCACCAACAGTAAATATGCGTTTAAAGTAATAGAAAGGAGCATTTAGAATCACTAGTGTCTGATTTGGGACCCACCACTTCAAAAAAGCCAAGTAGCACAGCTGACAATTCTATTGTTCCGATTTTAACATCACAACGAGATCGATTCCGTCAAAGATATGAAGAAGCTTCTAGAAAAACCCATGAATTACAATCCAGGCTATCAATTCTAACTGATGATTTTCACCGATTGGAAAAAGACAATGTGGCTCTGTATGAGAAACTAAGATATCAAGAAAATTACCAAAGTGGTCGAATGCAAAGGCCTAATTCCGTAAATTGTAGCAATTAACCACTATTAGTATGTTGGAATCAATATTGATTCAGAAAGCAGTTCGCGTCAACGAAATGATGTTACTGAAAAGTATCATAATTTGTATGAAGAAACTATCAATCCTTTTAGACAGTTTAAAAATGTTTGCTTTTCATCCTAATTCCACTAGCAAGAAACCGTCCGTGGTCAATCTTTGAATCCAGCCGAAAGAGTTGCTATGCAATTTACTAAGCTATTGACTGGAAACAAATACTCTCGGCTTCTATTTGTTGCATATGCCATTTTACTGCATTTTTTAGTGTTTTTCTGTATGTATGAAGTTATGACGCAGGGCCCAGCTGAAGTCAAACGACAGGGTAACATACACTTTGACAAACCAAATACTCCCGACACTTAATATAACTAAGATCATCTTATTACCAACTTTTTTATGTGTTACTACGGCTTAACTGGGTCTATTGAGCCAGTAAGTCAAAGGAACTCAAACCGATTCTTTGAATTGTCAATCAGTTCGCGTAGTCCATATTCATTGGCATATCATTCCATCAAATTCAATTATTTTGAACTTCCTCCACGATTTTAGTTCTTTGTTGGTACTTTCAGAATGGTGGAGGTGTCACAACATTCCTTTGTTTTGAAAAATCACGTCACGTCGGCATCCACAAACTTCTCCCCTATTTGAGTTGTATCAACAAATCTATGTCTACAGCTACGCAGAAAGTTCCTGTAGTGACGGATTCCTTATCGAAATTGACTGTCGAACAGCAAAAAACTGCTCAAGCAGCTGCTCCAAATAGTGCGACAAATACTGGAAAACCAGGTATTCGAAATTATCAAAAAAACGTTAATACTTAGCAACAATTGCTGCTCATCCAATAGGAGGTCCTGCAGGTAAAAATATTACTTGATAATTTGATAGCCAATCCAATAGTTGCTTCCACTCATGCTCGTAATTAATGAATTTAATTAATTTATTCTTTTAGATCCACCGAGTGTCAATCCAATCTTGGCAAAAGCTAATGCTGCTGGAAGTAATGAAGGAGGGTCCAAATTGCATGGAAAGAAACTAAAAATCGAAGATTTAGAAATAAGAAATACTCTAGGAACTGGATCGTTTGGTAGAGTTCATTTGGTTAAATACAAACCAACTGGAAAACATTATGCTATGAAAGTTTTGAAGAAATCTGAAATCATTAAACTCAGACAAGTTGAGCATACAATGAATGAAAAATGTATTCTAGAACAATTGGATTTTCCTTTCTTGGTGAAAATATTAGGAACATTTCAAGATTCGAATAACTTATATTTAGTACTGGAGTATGTCCAAGGGGGTGAATTATTCACGTACTTGCGTAAAAGTGGAGTATGTCTAACTATCCAAAATGTACTAATTTGTTTAGAGATTTCCAAATCACGTTGCTAGATTCTATGCTGCCGAAGTTGTTTTGTCATTTGAATATATCCACTCAAAGGATATCATCTATCGTGATTTAAAACCAGAAAATTTACTCATTGATCATATGGGTCATATCAAAATTACCGATTTTGGGTTTGCCAAATTCGTTCCGGATGTCACTTGGACTTTATGTGGTACACCGGACTACCTAGCACCAGAAATTATTCAATCTAAAGGATACGGAAGGGCAGTAGATTGGTGGGCACTAGGAATCTTGATCTATGAAGTAATGCGATACAATTTAATTTTTGTAGATGATTGCAGGACATCCTCCATTCTATGATGAAGACCACTTCAAATTATATGAAAAGATTCTTAGTTGTAAACTAAGATTCCCATCTCATTTTGATCCACTTGCAAAAGATCTAGTCAAACGATTACTATCACCAGATCTTTCAAAACGTTTCGGTAATTTAAAAGAAGGGGTATCCGACATTAAACACCACAAATGGTTTGCTGGTGTTGATTGGGAAAAACTAAAGAATTTGGAAATACCTGCTCCTTACGTTCCAAAAGTTGCCCATGAGGGAGATACAAGTAACTTTGATGTATATCCTGAAGATCATGAGCCATATGGTGTTAATGGACCTGACCCACACAGAGAACGTTTTAAGGAATTTTAGATAGAATAAAATCTTTCTTGTGAATTGCAAAAACAAAATTCGTATATAAGAACATTTATTTACTTTTTCTTTGAGAATAAACCACCTTTCTTTTCCTTTCCTTCATCTTTTTTATCAATTTCGATATTGACCTGACTTGGGGTTGATGCTGGTAGGATTGGTAGATCACCTTTATGAAGTTCACGTAAAATATCGGTGAATTGTGTTGGATGGTACAAAAATGTACCACCTAAGATTAGTATTAGTTTTAATCGTACCCATATAGACTTCTCTTTGAGCTTCCCGGGATACTTCATAAGCACTTCTCACTTCAGAGTAAGTCAATCCACCAAGAGAAAATACAATGATTCTTGATCCATTCTTTCTCCAGTCAATCAATTCAGGCTTGGCTGGATCATCTTTACTCTTTCTAACACGACTCTGCCCTGCCCACGATGCTCTAGTGGTACGTAACGAATTTGGATAGTTGGGATCTGGTGGAACAATTCCATTGGTGTTTGTAAATTTAAACAACTTGAAGTTATTATTGTTGCTGATGCCCAGCTCATCGGCTGATGGTTCTGAAACCCATGGCATACAATCTTTTGGGACATTATTACCAATTTGATCCTATTGTTAGATTTTAAGAGTATACCTGCAAAAGACGCTTGATTAAAGGTACATATCGAGAAAGTTCATAAACTTCAGTGTGTTTGTTCTTCTTTCTCTCTTGTCTCACACTACCCCAATACGAATATCTCCCCTGATAAAGTTAATTATACAATAATACTAGATCAGCTTCTTTGGGTCTTTCCATCATGGAACTCAATCGAACGTTGAAGAACGACAAATTATTGATAGCTTGAGAATCATCTGGTGTAAATTTTGCTGTTTCCAATAGCCGTTTACGTTCTACATCATGTATTCCTTGCATGGCAATGATATAAATCATCAAAGATCTTAATTTATCATTTGGTCTAACATTTAATCCAAATTCTATGTTACAGTGTTGCTTTATGATCTAATACAGGTATCAAATCCAACATGGCATTTTTTAACGGAGTCGCATTACTTTTTTCACCTGTCGCCAAATCCTATTTCTATTTAGAAGTTAAAAAAAAAATACTTGTTGAACAGATGCAACTAAATCTAATTTTCGTCGAGTGAGTAAAGTATTGCATTCTTGTAGCATGTTAATGTGAATAGAAAACTGAAAAATAATGGGTCAATTTCTATAGATATTACTTGAGCTTTTTGAGCATGAAATTGAGGTAAAGATGCCAAAGTTTCTTTCATTTGTTTTAAAGCATCAATCCCAGTAGTTTGACTAATATTAATTTAGTTTAATAACCTTGCTGATGACGTAGCAACGGATGCAGCCTTATTTTCATTTAAAAAAGTATTAAAGTTGCTTGAAATATGCTGTTTGGCATCTTCAAAATGCCAATGTCGAGTGGTCATCTACAAGATTAATATTCTATTGTATTGCATACCCACACCGGATCACTTTCGTCCAATGATGCATACATCGGTAATGGCGAGAAATACAATGGATGGGTAATTCCAGTCACCCCTTCACTAAAAAATTTCAGATAATGTATAAAAATACGGTAATTTAGATTTGTCACCACATATCAAATCTTGCACCATCGCTTGATATGTGAATTCATGTAGTAATGGGGCCATCATATCAAAAGAGCGATCAACAATCAAAAGAACAGTTTTACGGTAATCATTCTTTACAGGATAACTTGGATCATTTTCTTTCACCAATGTGTTAACTTCATCACTTAACATATGTGCTAATTTCGATGCTACACCATCTTTACTTCCACTTGGATCGAAATATCTTATTGCTGGGGCATCACCCAAAGTAATCAATAAGGACATCAACTAAAAAATCAAATATCCAATTCCAATGATACTTTTTTTGTAATCTTTTGAAGTTCTGCATGTTGAAATGGTAAACTTGATGGAGAATATAATGGAAACATTGATAATGGCATATCTAAACTGAAAATCTGTTGTTCCAATGCTAAAAACGTTAGTTTAAATTGTTACCAATGAAATCTACATTCATTTCTTTCAATGTTTTAATATACTTTCCAACAATTCCACTTTCCTTGATCTTTTTCACAAAAGCATCATCCAAAGCTAATAATCATTATAAAATTGATTTACATGAAATGAAAAAGATATGTGCTGCCAAGTAAACTGGTTTATCCTGTTTAAAATCAGCAATTATTTTATCAATTGTTTTGACTGTAGGAGTAACGAAATAAATTGCTTCATAATTTGGAAATGGTTGTCGTTTTTGTGACATATCTTCAATAACTAAATTTTAAAATCAATCCTTTCCTGTTTCTCTTTACCGGTTACATTTTCTTGTAGAATTTCATGACTTTTACAAATATTATTTAATAATTTTGCTGAAGTTCCATCAACGACCAATAATTTCCATTTTGCTGCTGGTTGTACCGCTTTAATCATATCTTCCATCACACCTAGAATCAGCTTATTGTTGATGGTTTACGTTTGCGTAACATGTCTTTTAATGAAGCTGCCGACATACTGTGCTAAGTAAATCGCGTAATGATTTTAAACTTTTTTTTCTCAATACACAAATCTTATGAATGAATCGTGCAATTACATTGGCAAATGTTTATAAAAAGTTCTAAAAAGGCGAATATATTTGCAATCATTATTAATTAGTACTGTAGCTATTTGGTCGATTTGTACCGGGTTGGAATTGATTTGGAGGTGCAGGTTGACGTCTATTTGGATCATGACCATATGGATCTCCATGCATTGGAAACGTATTAGTAGTGCGGAACGATTGAGGTCGCGGATGTCTAGTATTATCTCCAAGTCTAAATGATTGTGGGGGTAATGGTCCTTGCGATATATGTTGTGGTAGTTGTGATTGTGGATAAACATTTGGTCGTGCATTTGGTACAAAACTTGTGTTTGGATTATGATTCATATTCGGTATAGGACCTTGGGGATAATCATACCCATATTCCAAATTTCCTGGAATTGAAATATTACGTTGTGGAGGAGTTAAAGGAGATATTTGACCAAATGGTCCAAACTGATCAGGTGATTCTGTAAGAGAGCCTTGCCGCTGATATTCTGCTGGAGGACCCGCCATTGTAGAGTGAGATGATGTTCTTTCAAACTCAAATGAGCCCAAGAAACTTGCCCTTGAGTTGGTGCTTCGACCAGAAGCAATAGATTCCGGTCTATTGATATAACTAGAGTCTGGTCTATTGATATGACTTCTCTCTATATCAGCACTCTGTGGTCTTGAACCAATCAAATCTTGATATGACTGTGGAGGCAAAGGCTGTGTTGTAGATCGAGCAAAATTTCTATCGACAGATGCAAATTGCATAGATTGTGGTCTATTACTATGAATAACAGGTTGGCCACCATAATGAGAACTTCCATACGATAAGCCACGAGGTTCGGCATGAAACGGTACTGGAGATCCATCAGCAATCGATTGCTGTCTTTCTGGATATACTTGAGGTTGTGGAGCAAACATTGGGGCAGGAGGTTGAATCGAACTGACATTCGGTGGTTTAACTCGACGTGTAGGAATAACATACCCAACTGGAGGGTCAGTGAATTTGGATGGTTTAGATCCACTGTTGCTAGATTGATTCCAATTACTACTACCTTGAGTTCCTTCTTTTGGTTTATTCAATCGACTATAATCTTCAGCCAACAGTGATTCTTGTGCTAGCTTTCGTAACCTAGCCGCTAATTTCGCAAACCCAGTTTGATTATTATGCCGGACAATGGTTGGATTGCTTAAAAGTTTTTTGATTGCATCTTCCGAAAGTTTTTCAGGCTCCACACTAGGTTCTGGGACAGATGAAGGTACAGAGAAAACATTAACGGTAGTCGGAGTATCATTTTCTTCAAACGAATAATCAGAATCAACGGGTGATATATTGGTATCAGTCATTTGTCTGGTAGATGGGGTTTTGTAAGACATTGGTGGATTAATATAACGAGGAGGTAAAGGTGGGGCATCAGCATTGATAGATCGAGCCCGTTTCAAAAGTGATGCTTCTCGACTGAAAGTGATTCGACGACTTAAAGTTGTTTGATGTCGTATTTGATTTCCACTACCATTAGTACATAAGTCATTACCGATTAACGTTTTCTAAAAGTGTTTTGACTCTTCCATTGGTAGATTGGTAAGTAACAGGTGGTTGTGTCATACTGGCATCCGACATCTCAAGGTCTGCCAAAGCATCCATAATCGATGATGATTTTTTAAAATGTCTCATTGTAACCATTCGTTTCAAAGTAGCTGCTTCATCCAATTCCAATCGTAACTTTTCTTGTAATGCTTGTGCATGTTGTTTCTTTTTTCGTTCTTTTTCCAATTCAATTTCATCAAAGATGGATGTTAATTTCAATACATTTGATTTTCCTTCACCCAACAAACATAATTCATTCACAAAACTGGAGGGTGTACCAATATTAGTTGATCCTACATATTAAATTGTTGATATAATACCAATGATGAAATCGCGACCAAGTCTAGGAACACATTCATGAATACATTGGATTTCCGAAACTGATATACCACCTAGAACAAAAACTAAAACTCTTCGACCATGGTCTAAATAGTCAATAAACTGTTTTTCATTTGGGTTTTCGGGTTGTAGGGTTGCCCATTGTGGGGTGAAAGTTTGGGTAAAACCAACAAAGGACCCTTGTCTACCAGCATTATCTTCAGCAACTTCTGATGGTGTGTCTTTGGGTCTAAAAGGTTGAACTGAATTGGCACCATTCATGATCAAATCCTATAATCAATAAATCATCATCATTATACTTCTAATAATCTATTCAACGATGGTTGATATCGGCTTAAGAAATCTTCAGGGTCAAAAGGTGGTAATGGTTTTCCTAATGTTTTTAAATAAGCTTGCCATCCAAGATGAGTATATCTCCACTAAATCAGATTAGAAATCAGTTATAAAAACCTCAGGATCAGTTTTCGCTAAAGGTGAATCTAACCCACTAAGAATCATGGATCCAACAATTCCATCAATAGCTTCCACCCCAAAGTGATCCTTCAACGCATTTGACAAATCATTGTTGGGGAACCGTAAGGAACAAATCAAAAGTAATCGAAGCTTATCATTATAACTATTTTAAATTAAAATAATCATTTTTAATTACTTAAATATGGGGTTTCGTAATGCATTTCCAATTTCATTTAGAATAGTACTTGGTAAAGGTTCCAAATTTGCCGTCTCTTCCGTTGCAAGACACTACTATGTAAGATATTCAATCAAACTTGTTCCAAATCTCCCAACAATTCAAGTTGACCTTGGGTAAATAACCGACTTAGGGAGTCAAAGATAGCATGATGTTCCATAATCTAAATCATTATATCAATCCCGATTTTTACTTTTCTTCCTTCTTCAATTGATAAAATTTGATCCTTTAAATCGGATATGGTTCGATTTCGGCTACGACCATAGAAATTGGCAGCTGATGGAGTTTCCGTAATCAAATTGTTTATCGTTTCGCCAGCTAAATAAATAAAATCAAAGTATCGATTACCTTCACCCAAATATTGATGTCGCAATCGAACCTAACAATTAAAAATAATCAAATACAAAAAATGGATCATCCTCAGTTAATTGTACACTCTTATCGTTTAACCTAATCCAAGTATCAACTAAAATTTTTACATACCTGACCATATCTCCATCCACTTCAAGAAGATCTAAAATAGCAGCTTGATAATGAAATGATCGTGTTAATGGAGTAAAACAATCAAAACTTCGATCGATTAGAATAATATCTACATTTTTCTTATCATCATTCTCATAAGCACTATCAAATTGTTCATTATCCACTTTGGTTTGTAATTTCCATGCCATTCTAGCTGCCAAAGTTTCACCAGTCCCTTTAGAATCATAATATTTAATTATTGGAACTTGATTTAATATTTTAACGACCGATATCATCTAAATGGATTAAATGACAAATAATACTTTTTCAGCTATTTGATCTAATAGTAAGTCTAAATCATCTAAAGGTTGATTTTTATATAATTTCGGTATTGAATTATCCATATCAAAATGAAAAGATCTTGAATCAAAAGCTTAAAAAAAAATCAATATAACCATTCAAAAGTTACCTAAGAAAGAATCAATAAAATACTATCCAAAATTACTAGTGAAATCAAATCCAATATTATCAACCCAACGATGTAAAAATTGATTTAAATTTGACTTTTTAACGATTTCAATACATTCATCTGGTGTATTCTTTGGTGACAAATAACAACAATCAATATACATTTCATTTTCAAAATCTTGAATAATTCGTTGTATGATTTCTAATGATGGATAACAAAAATAGATCACTCCTTTCTTTATATCCTTTTTTCGATTCGAATCCAATCTATCAACACCTATCTTTTAATATAATCATTCATATACCTGAGAGTTAGTTGATTGTCATTCTACTTGAAATCCCCAACTCGATTAATTCCGATAATTGAAAGGTATGATGAATTAAATCAATAGTTTGAGAACAACAAACCAATAATTTATGTGAATCCGAATTTTCAATACATTCTTTCAACTCCAATATCAAACCTACAAGATTTTTGTTTTAATGTTTGGATTGTACCTTGTTTAAAGGCTGTTTGAAGACTGAATTGTGAAGTCATGTAACAGTTTTTGTGATTGAGGAAAAATTGAAAGACCAAATGCTTGGAATGACAAAAACACAAAGGGAGTCGAATGAGTTGATGGAAAAGGTCTTTGATATTAGATGCTTAGTGTTTGCTGTTGGATGGAAATAGGTTAGTGTGTCCAAACTACGCGATTATTGATTATCCTCAATCATTTCAATCAATCGTGTGACATACTCTTTATCTTTATTTGGGTTTACAATTCATTTGAATATGGTTATCAAGGTTAACTATACAAACGGCGTAACATGGTTACACGCTAACACATGGACACGCCAATAAAATATGGTATTGATACTCAAAGGAGTGCAAAAGATCTCAAAAGAGTCAACATATTATAGATGTATTTAAGCTTTATTACGACGTGTTCGAACAGCAGCGGCTAGTGAACGTAAAACTTGTTCAGTAGTGTCCCAATCAATACAGGCATCAGTAATAGATACACCATATGCCAAATCCCCAGGTCCACTAGCAGGTACCTTTTGATTGCCTTCTTTCAAATTTGACTCAATCATAACACCAACTATGGCAGTTTCGCCCCCAGCAATTTGTTGCGCCTAGAGTTAGATAAAGGGCGTTACAATCGATTCGGCAACTATAGGTTGGTTACGGTGGTTTTTGCTACTGTTTCCATGTGAACAGTCTACCATGATTGAAAGTGGTACTCCAGCTTTGGCTAATCGTTCTCTGGTTTGTTTGATACTTTCTGGATCATAGTTTGGTCCACTGCTTCCACCTCTCAGAATACAATGGCAATATTTGTTTCCTGAAAAATTAAAATATGAAAGGTTAGAAAGATAGGAATGAAATTCAACAAAATTAACAATTTCTACAACAGGTCAAGTGATGGTGTACTGAATCAAGAGATTTGTGGAAAAAATACCTTGGGTACGGGTGATTGCTGCAAGTCCTTGTTTAGTTACTCCCAGAAAATGATGAGGATTTGAAGCAGATGTAATAGCATCCAAAGCAATAGTTAAATTTCCATCTGTTCCATTTTTAAACCCAACCGGAAAAGACACACCACTAGCCAGTTCACGATGAAGTTGTGATTCAGTAGTACGAGCACCAATAGCACCCCAACTTACACAATCACCAATGAATTGTGGTGAAATCGTATCAAGTAATTCTGATCCAACAGGGATCCCTTTTGCAGTCTAATATGAGTGAATGCTGAATCAGTTACTAATTGAACGAGTAAGTTTCTTGCAACACGTAATCCCTTGTTGATTTGGAAACTTCCATCGATATCTGGATCATTAATCAAACCCTTCCATCCTAATATAATGAGTGAAGTGGTTTAACATACCAACAGTTGTTCTAGGTTTCTCAAAGTACACTCGCATGACAATAACCAAGTCCTCTTTCAATTCATCGATTAAAGTCTTTAGTAAGTCACCTAAGAAAATTTAATGATGATATCATACCGTATTCTAAAGCAGCTTTAGGATCATGAATGGAACAAGGACCGACGATAACTAATAAACGATCATCCTTTCCACTGATGACTCTAGCAGCATTTCGCCTATAATTTAGCCATTTTAAGAATACCTAGCATTGAATATGGTAGATTTAGCAGTTAAATTTAAAGGATATTCCATTTGTAAGATCTGAGGAGGGAGTAAAGGGTCTTGACTAAGGATACCCAAATCTAATATTAGTAATATTTTTTATACCATCCATAGGGTCTGATTCAGCGAATGATTTAGTAGAAGCAGTTTTTCTCATATCTGTCATTTGGGTTTTCTGATAGTTTTCTTTTTTTTTTTTTTTTAGTTTTAATTTTGTTTGTGCCACTACCAGATTAGATCATCTTCATCCAAGTAATTGTTAAGTAATTGCTAGACTATTTTTATAATATTATGAATTGTTAGTATCCATATGATACTAAAGTAGTTCATAGATGCTAAACGTTATCTTTCGTGTTTTATTACAATTACTAATAACAAATGGATGTATCTTTAATAATCATTATTGTAGTAGCAATAAGGTAGTTACTTTTCATAAAAACATGTGTTTAACCACGTTTGATCTTTTCAATGTCAAACAAAACTACAAAACAAAAAATTAAATTCAAGGATAAATCAAAATCTATTCCAACTAAAAAATTATACCATGTAATTAAACAACCTGTTCCTATACCAAATCCTATTATACCTCATGATGATATTGTTATAGGTCAACATCATACTATTAAACAGTAAAATTTTAATTAATATTTAAACAAAGGTTTGTGGATTGGATTGAATATAGTCTCACATTCTTTAATCAAATTAAAATAACCAGTTATGATCCACATTTACCAAAATTAATATCAATCTGTCTTATTATTTCTACTAGTGATTTTACCATACAAAGTATAATAATATTTTTAATATGATCTAGATATTGATAGTTTTACTATTATTAGTAAAGAACATCCTATATCCAGTTTAGAAGTACTTTTAGTAAGAAATCAATTACTTTGAAATAAATTTATTTGTTTTTAGTTTTATGCGAAATCCTTTGTGTAAAAAATGAGTGAATATTTGTGTGTAGGCTGAAAGGCTGAAAATCAAATTTCAAAGAAATTCTCAAAAAAGAATCCTAAAAAACAATTAATAAAAACTGGTAACTGAAATATGGATTCATACTATAATTAGATAATATACAATATTGTTATTAAACACTGGAACCTGTTTTTGTTGAAATGATGTCATGATTCTTCGGCTGAGTTCTGCTGCGGTGACATTTCTTTTCTGTAAGACTTAAATACCTTCAATTTTCTTTCCTTTAATTCAATCGATCATGAAATTATTAAAGATCATTGCATTATATATAGCTACTATTCAAGCTACTGACTTGAATGATGATGATCGTTATGGTTTGGAATACCATTCTCAGTTATCCGGTTGTGAATTCAATGGTGGTTGTGGTTCCTCAAAAGTTCAAAGTACTTACTTACCTATTAATCCATAGATAATGTTGGTGGTGCACCTTTCATTCAACTCAACAACATTGCTAACCAAAAGACTGAAACTGGAGGTGTGATTGGATGTTTTGGAATCAACGGTGTTGGAGCTGCTAGAATCAAAGAAATTCTCAAGATTACCCCTGGTGTTGGAGTTTTCTTTTATACTGCTGATAACTGTGTCCGTGCTACTCGAATTAACGATGGACAACCACCTCAAACTGCACCTGGAGCTGTTGCACCTCAAGTATCTGGTACTGATGTTCGATCCTTACGACTTGTTCTTGCTAATGGAGGAGGAGGAGGTACTCCACCACCTCCTCCACCACCAGGTGGAAACGTTCCAGGAGCCAATGTTCAATTTACCCTTCAAAACAACCAAAAGATCGAAACCGGTGGTAATATTGGATGTTTTGGAGTCAATGGTATTGGAGCCAACCGAATCCGTGAAATCACCAGATTATCACCAGGAGTTGCTGTTTTCTATTATACTGCTGATAACTGTGTACGTGCTACTCGTATCAATGAAGGCAATCCACAAACTGCTGTTGGACCAGTTGAAGGCCGTGTGGCTCAAGCTGATGTTCGATCTATTCGTTTGATTGTTGCTCCAGGAGGTGCTCAGCCGTTCCAATCTTTAGATTTACAGAACTATCAAGCTAATGTTGGTGGTGCACCTTTCATCCAACTGAGAAATACTTATGGAAATACTGTAGAGACAGGTGGTAACATTGGCTGCTTTGGTGTCAATGGAATATCTCCTACTCGTCTCAAAGAAATTCTCAAGATTACCCCAGGTGTTGGAGTTTTCTTCTATACTGCGGAAAACTGTGTCCGTGCTACTCGAATCAATGATGGTCAACCACCACAGACATTTGCAGGTCCAGTAGCTTCCCAAGTTTCTGACACTGATGTTCGCTCTCTTCGTCTTGTGAAGGCTTAGTTACCTTTTTTATCTGTTGATGTTTGCTTATTGAATAAATTCTATTGAATTTTACAAATTGAACTGTTTATTATTTTGAAGTTCGAAGCTGTTCGCGAAGCTTGGCACCCACATTACCATCCACCTTTTTAATTTTAAAGGTATTAGTGAGCGGTACATCTGTTTTTGTATAATTTGTAGGATTAAATTGAATCATATCAGATGACCAAAAGCTTTTTGAGACTTGAGTAGCAAATTGACCCAGTTCATTTAGAATAGAATCATGATAAACGGTAGATGAACCGCCAGCCTCCACACCATGAACATCCTTCAACAATAATTTATCATCCATCCCAATTTCAAAATTTATAATCCAATTAATACAACTTTCCAATAAAATCAAATTAAAAGAATCTATTCCTTGTAAAGTAGGAGAAAAACAAAGTTTTTGAGTAAATTTCAAACTTGAAACTAAAAGATTAGGATTTGTATGAATTAAAATATAAATCATCATTGTCAATAATTCATCCGTATTACTTTCCAATTCATTAATTTTTAAATAATCTATAAAAAGAAAAAAGTTGTCAATTATAATAAAAAATTACCAATGATTTCAATAATAAATAGTTGTAATTGTTTAAGTTTACTTGTAGGTGTTTTTGAATCTTCAAATTGAATTAATCTTGAACTAGATTGTATCAATAATTTCTTTAATTCTAAATGATTGGATTGATTCAATTTACAAGCTTCAATATCAAGTAATTTTAATAGAGTCAATTTTCTTGATAATTGTAAATCTAATTGATTTTCATACTTGAAAAATCTTGATTGAATTCTAATGGTTAAATGATTGATATTACCGATCATAGAGAATTGTTGTTAGATAGGATTCTAAACCTTTCAGCAATTGATTGATATATTCTTCTCCTTGCTCATTGATTTGTGGGGTTTGGTTTAATTGTGTTTGGAAATGTTGGAGAGTGGTTGTAAACGTGTTTGATAATGAATCTAACTTAGAAGCATTTGAAATAGGTATCGTTAGGTTTGATATTTGTAAAACGTATGATTGTAATAAACTACATAAAGGTATTGATTTAGGTTGTTTTAATAATTCAATAAGTTTGATGAATTCTGGATCAGTACAGTTTGGGATTGGGATTTCCATTGGTGTCCAATTAATGTTGTTTAATAATGGTAATATATTCTTTACACCTTCAATTGGTATCTGTAATGTTTCAATTACATTTGGAATCACTTTTGGTAAACTCGTTGGTATAATTGAATAAAATCCTGTTTGATTATCCGATTTAAATTTATAATCTTGATTGATTTGTATTCGATCTATTCCTATTTCATCTTGAATTTTATAAATTTGGATTTGTTGATTTTGTACGAGTTCGAATTTCTCTAAATCTGTTTCGATTTTGATCGTGTTCATTGATTCAATATCAATCTTTTCATAGAATTCTTTGAAATTTAAGGATTTAATATTCCAATCCCATTTGGAATTAAACAGGTCTTTTTCAATCATCAACAATAATTTACTAAAAAAGTCAATAATATTACTGATACTTTTTGATGATCATTCGTTTACCATTAAATGATAGTAATTGATTTGGATTTTTTGGATTTATTTGACATGAATGTGATTTTAAAAGTTCTTTTGTGATGGATGAATTGAGATTGGTTGGTAATAAAATAACAGTATTTGGAATATTGATCAATTCGTTCCATATGTCTTGATATTCTATTTCTCTTATTGCTAATAGAAATACGTGTATTGATTGCTCTTCCATTGCAATACACGAAAAAAAGGCAAGAATTGTTATGGAATGACTAAATTCATTTTTATTGTACAGTAGTAAAAAATTCAATAGATTTGGTTTGGAATCTGAAGTTAAACAATATCAAAATGATAGTTTTCAACTGCCAAAGCCAGATTATAATTTGATTTTGCCAATTGCATTTCGGCATCATCTAATGAAGTACCACGGAATAATAATTGGAAATTCAGGCATAATTCATATGTTTCTACAATAGAAATTAATGATATTCGATCTTTACCTTGATCACCTTCTAATATAAATTCACGAAATGTTGATTTAGATGGTATCACTACAAACTTTCGTTTATCCGTGATATCTTCTGTTATTTGACTGAATCGATTCGCCCTTTCAATTAAATGGACCTATTTATTAGTATTTTCAATTATTTAATTACCATGGAATTGTATTGTTTTGCAATGGATTGTATAGTATCACCCAATTTTAGCAAATGTATGTGTGCAGGATAATAATATCCATCTTCACTTCCTGCCTCGGATTCAGCAGTCTCACCAATTTCACCATGCAACTCTTCAAATGACGATGACAGCTCTTCTCTTATTGGATTATAGTTTTGTTTTTTAGATTCGATTGTATCAAATTCTTCTAAGGAAGCGTTATTTATACACACCAATTACCATCCTCAATTAATGTTGTTTCACTGACTCCCATCTGTCTCAAACGTTCTTGCAATGTTGCCATAGAAATAATTAACGACAAGATAAGGTAGTTTATAACATGCATTTATAATCCTCATTGTTTGTTTATGACAATAACATGATTCATTGTTTCGTTACAGTTTACAAACAAGCTAATTGTTCTTATTATAGATGTAGGCTTACATCGATCTTCTGATAATCATTTCTGTTGATATTTAGATTTTATTGTAACCTCACATTTGTTTAATAAACATCAATACTTTCCTGATGGTGATATTTATTTGTTATTCATATTAAGAGTTCTTCAAATTTCATTACTTTAGTGACTATTAAAATAAATCAGTTGACTTTGACAAATAATAGTTTGTCAAAAATCAAGCTTTTACGCGATTATACTACAAATGAGTCTTCCATTTGACTCATCTAACAAATTATTCTATGGGTTAACGTATTATACGGTACTGAATTTAAGCGTTATACCATTCTACCTTATCACTGCCATTGTTTGGTTCGGTTACTCATTTGGTCATCGTCAATTGACACGAACGATAACTTTATATGGAGCTTTATCTACATTACTCTTAACTGTACTATTTCAACAATTCACGTCAGCTATTTCAAATGTTTTAAATGATATATATTCGGGTATTGATTTGCTTTATTCACAAAAGTTTATGCTGTTAATATGGTCGCGCTGTTTATTGCTAACATGGCATTTTTATGGAGTGTATCTCTATTTTATATGATTCTGCTTATGATTGCGGTAAATAATGATAGCTTATTTACTTTTAGAAAGGCTGGTGTATTACTCACTTGGATATATCTAATTCTGCAAAACAACATGTAATTCTAATTGGAGCAGCCATGATGCTAATTGAATTATTACTTTCCACTGCTTTTCAGATTCAATCGGTATTTTTATTCTATTGACACTTAGTTATTTTTGGTGTTGGGTTATGTGATGGTAAAGATAATACACATCTGAAGTTTTTATAGGTCTATCAAATTTTTCGGTTAGATGTCAGAGCGGAGCTATCTTATATTCATAGACAAGTCAATCGATTAACAGTAAATGTTTGAATATTAATTGTCAGTTACGAGGTGAAATTGGAGCACCATTATTGATACCTTGGAAAAAGAAACTACATCTACTTCGAAACTTTACAATCCTAGTTTCGATTTACTTGACTCTACAAATTATCATCACAATTATGCGAGTTGAAGTGGATCCATTTATAGTCACCATCATACAGAAATCAATTCATTTCTTAACATTGGTTACATTATTATATTTATTCCGAATTCGAGAACCTCACAAAATTTACTTGTCTATAAATCAAAATGGAAGACTGATCTTGTCAAACGTACAAAGTGCTGTAAATTCTACCGTTCAAGATATTGTAATTATTATTATATTCATGATAGAATGAATCTCAGAGTTACACTCATAATTTTATAGTGGTAAGGCCTTGGGAAGATGGTCATGCTCAAATAGATTTAGCTGTTCCTTACTTTACTCAAAATGAGAATAAATTATGATTTTTAGTAGCGTATTGGTATATAATCATTTGCTAATACGTTTTCAATCATTTTAATAGATGAATGTAACACCTTACATCTAGAAGTAATAATACCTGGATTCTTGCACGATAGAAAAGTGCTTAAATGGTTTTTATTGTAACTACAGATTGAAAAGAACATTGTTAAAGTGGAAAGTTGGTTGATTTTATATCCTGATATGTTCAAATTATTCCTTTATCCGATTGACCATATTTTTCGTCCTACAAACTTGTTAATGGAGATTATGCCAAAAAGCGCGCAAACAATACATTGAACGAAAAAAAGTGCCTAACAAGTCATTATGGGGGTATATTAATATAAAGAACTCCAAAATGTCCTTCGACATCCATATTTTATTGTCCATTACTTGCTTGTCTACAATGCCATTTTAATTCTTTGACAACATGACATTTATTTATATTTACTGAAGATAGTTTTAAGTAATACAAAGAGTTTGATCACTTTCGGCAAAGTGAAGGTTCTGACTAGTAGACATAGGTTCTTTATCCTTTACACCTTTCTCTCTAACCGCTAACCCCTGGTAGATGAACGATCTCGTTATTTTAGAAGTCGCTGTAGATAAATATATATATATATCGTTACCTTTATAACCTGGAAATTGACCACAAGAGTATACAGTCAATGGATTGGTGAATTTGGTTGTTACTTGACCACTATTGTTCAATAACATTGATCTATTTACGTGATAGTATTGATTACTATACAGCGAATTACATAAGTACCAGTTAATCTGATGGAAAGGTTGGGTAGGACAAAGAAAGGCTTTAGTTTTCTATCCTCTGGATCGAGTAACATTTTAGCATTTCCGACTGTATCTCCAATAATATTATGTCGAACGTGACGACCTGCTCGAAAGTCATTTCGACTTTCTTTGCAATCTTCAGATACTAATGATATATGAAGTACATACGATTCTAAGGGAATATTTGAATTCGTAAAGCAACTAGATTATAAATAAGAATGTTTTTTACCCATCAAAATAAGAACCAGGTTTTAATTCAACAATAAGTGGAGGGTCACTATCAATGAATCATTATGAAAATAACTTACATTACTCGTCGATTGACTACATCTTTCACTCCACACATTCTCCCAATAGCGGGATGCTGTCGAATATCAAAATCAAATTCAATTTCAGCCATTTTATTCAAAATACAATTAAGAAAACGCGCTTGTTTTTCATCCAATTATTGACGTGATTGTTACGTTATATGAGATACCTTACTATGATCAATGCTAATAACAGCCATATGAATTTGATATTAATACCAGAATATTTATATGTTAGAAATGCCGTTTTAAAATTTAGGCAAATGAAATTCTACAATACAAACAAACAGATAGTTTAGCAAGAGAGATGAAAAGCAACCAATCTCACATTATGATATTCCATCCCAAATAGACGTTAATTAATCTTTTGTGATGTAAACTATCTCCAGTCAAAATTATAGTAATGTTTGTATCACAAGAGCTAAGAAAATCTTTTCGTTTCAAAATACATTTGATGGAATTGAGGATTTTTGACAGTCGATGTTGCCAATGTATTGTTCTGAGATAATTCAGTGCTCTCTTACAGTTATGATAGTCAAACCACTAGTTTGATTATGATCAACAATGTTACTAATTATGGGATCCTATAATCATAAAACAGTTTCCGACATTTTACTGAATAGTAAATAGACACCAATAGTCTAATTATAATCTTTGGTTGTTTTATTTATATCTAACACTGCACAACGAAGATAAAAGTGTAAAAGAATTGTTAATCAAGCAGGAAGAGTTTGATTACTATCAGTTGTTGGATAGTTCTGAATGTGTTTCTCATTTTCTAATAGCAGAGGAAGCTTTGCTTTCACACCCTTTTCTCTCACAGACAACCCCTGGTAGATGAACGATCTCGTTAGTTTGGAAGTAGCTAGTAGTCATCAACAACTTTTCGTTTACCCAAATAACCTGGAAATTGACCACAAGAATACACATTCAAAGGTCTAGTGAATTTTGTTGACACTTGACCCCTAAAATACATTAATATCGATTTTTAGGATATTTACGATACGACATTGATGACTGTGCAGCAAATTGTATACGTTCCAGTTAATCTAATGGATATATTTGGTAGAACGAAAAATGGTTTGTGTTTTCTATCTTCTGGGTCAAGTAATATTCTAGCATTTCCAACTGTATCTCCAATAATATTATGACGAATATGACGACCTGCTCGAAAGTCATTTCGACTCTCTTTGCAATCTTCAGATGTAAGTGAGACGTTCAGCACGTATGAGTCTAATGGTAGCATCCGGTTACTAAAAGGTCTATAATAATCAATAAAATTTTTAAATACCCTTCAGTATAATTTGATGGTTTTAATTCAATAATTAGAGGTGGATCGCTATATTTGCTATTATTCGAAAGCTTAACTTACAGAACTCGTCGATTTACCACATCTTTCACTCCACACATTCTCCCAATATCTGGTTGCTGTCTTATATCAAAATCAAACACTTGTTCAGTCATAAATAATTCAAATCTAAACAAGAAAACGCGAAAAAATGGAAAGATGAGTAACCATTTTAAACCAATATCGTTACGTAAGATACTGATAGAACGAGAATCATCGATGTTATAACATGATCCCATCAGTATCTAAATGAAGGCTTTTTTTCCATTGATGATAATTAATTAGGATACTGTCCTTCAATGTATGGATTATACTGCACTCAGAGATAGACTAACGATAACACTATCTAACATCTGCTCAATTTCCAATTTTCAACCTTGTCTTTGAATTTCACGTCCTCAGATGGATTTCCAACTTTTTCTCGTCCGAATCACTTTGATTACACTTTCACAGTTCTACTATGTGGGGTATTACCCAATCAATAATTGGATAGGTTCTTTATATTGCTTTATTGGTCCAAAGCTATTTGAATATAGTATTTGATCGTTATGTTTATTGTAGAACTTACAAAATCACAATATTCGATTGGAAGAAATGCATCAAATGGTATCATTTAGAAAATTGAATTGAAATCATAGATATTGTTATACCAGATGAATCAAGTTTTATATCAAACTTTCATTTCACATTGTCAGAGGTGTTGTAATATCATATTAAACAACAGCATGATGGATTAGCTAGATTAAAGAGCACAGGAAAGTAATATTCCCACTTATCAACACATTATATAAATCTAACTATATTGCCTTTTCACAACTGTATTTTTATTAATACTTTTAGGTGTGGAACATACGTTAATGGCAAAAAGGAAACGGATTTGCCATTAAGTACAATAGCAGAAATTTATATACCTTACAAATACTGTAATTTATTCATTTTGAAATACAGGATTAGACTTTGTATTTGTTTGGCAAGATACACCACTACCACTTGTCAAAGAACAGTATTACATCTTCAGACATACTATATTAGGCAATGGTTCTTTCGCAACAGGTAAACAACTTGATTTTCTAAGTGGTGGTAGTTTATCTAGCCATTGATATAAACACAAACACACATCTTGCTTGCAAAATTATCAATACACAACGATTCAAGTTGTCCACCAAAAAACATTCCACCACATCCACTTTCTCTCATGTAGAAGATGAGGTACATTTTCTTCAAGTTTATTACAACAATTCCTTATCTCTTCTTGTCTCATATCATCATTAACTGTCAGATTAAAATTCTACGAAAGATAAATCATCCAAATATAGTAGATATCAAGTCGGTTAGTGTTGAGCATGATACCCATCAAGTCCTGTTGTTTTTAACCTTCATATCCGGTGGGGAACTGTTTGATCGGATAGCAAAGGAAGGTGGGATTGATGAAACAGAATCATTGTAACTTTCTTTCTATGACTGATCCATTAGGTTTTTCTTTTTTCAATTACTGCTGGCAGTTCAAGTAATTAAAGAAATCGCCGTATTAATTGCTAGTATCTACACCAAAATAATATCTGTCACCGTGACATCAAGGCGGAAAATGTTCTTTTAGAAAGCACCAAAAAGTTTTCCAGGTAGTGTAATTGTAGATTAAAACTTTCAAATGACATCAAGTTCATATCTAACTATTTTAGAATATTTTTAACCGATTTCGGAATGTCAAAATTCAACGTTGATTTAATGCAAACCAAATGTGGTACTTTTACTTATGTAACAATTCAATAATTAATTGAAAGATTGCACCAGAAATTCTGGATAATCCAAATGGATATTCGAAAGCAGTAGATTGCTGGGCTTTAGGAGTATTACTTTACACCAGTATTGAAAATATCTTACCTTTAGTGTAATTCATTATACAATCACTGAAATTTTGGAAGGTTGCAAGGAGAATTACCATTCGGTTCGGATTCACAACCTCAAGAGTTGGTCAATCGGATTCGATCAGCAAATTTACGATTTGATACCGAAATTTTTCTCAATGTCAGCTCTGAAGGTATCAGACTAAAGTCTAATTATATATATAGCCAAAGATTTAATTTCAAAATTTTTAGAGGTGACAGTATACAAACTAATGTACTAGGTTGATCCACAAGTGAGAATTACTGTCGATGAAGCATTAGAACATCCTTGGATTGCACAGAATCGATCACCCTTGTCAAAGTTATATACCAAGGTTTGAATTCCATTATTTGATCGTGCTGTTAGATGATGAGCAAGAGTTTAATTCTTTGATATACTTGGTATATGGAAATGTTCAATATATTTGTCTATCTAGCATTTTATACAATATTTTGATGTTGTCTCTCTCATTTTACCAGATTTTCACAATACAATGAATATTAAAAATAGAAAATGAAGATGATAGACCTACTTGATAAATACAAGCTTTTGAGATTTGAAGCAGTTTTTAAAGACCGCGTCTTTGATATTAATTTTATTACTGTATACCTATGAAATAAACCATGAACAAATTGTATCAGATCCAACAAACTATTTGAATAATCCAATCAATAAAAAATGAGCATGTGCCGTTTTTCAATTGTATGGTAAATTAATTTTTTGTGGCATCTCTTGTCCATTTTCAATATTTCAGAGTGTCATACGATATGCTGTTTTCAACCTGTTGTCAATCGAGAGACGATATTGTTACAGGACAAACAAAAACACGGACTAGATGGTAAGTATTTATGATTGACCAACAGAAAGGGGAAATTGGAATAATTTAATTAATCTGTATCATGGGGATTATGTATCTCGTGATATGTATGAAGATGATCAAGATGGGATTGATATTGAAATAGAAGGTGAGAAGGAACAAATTATCAATCAATTGTTGGAAGGTAGAAAATCAATGATAGATTCAATTTCTTCACATTTCAAAACGATACGACCCATCAACTATCTATGTCTACGTAATTATGGTTCCTTTGGTCAATTAAAGGTAATTGAGAATTGAAGGTAACGAAAAATGTAGTCCGGTGGCACTCATTGGTTAAGAGAAGGAAGGGTAGAATGTACAAATATTGATTTCGATTTTGAAATGTTGGATTTATCAACATTAGATGATCAATCATCCATGACACGAACTTCAATTAATTCTTCACTCTATCAGAGAATTGCACCTGAATCATCACAAGTAGAAAATCAAATAGGATCAAATGATACTATGATTCAACCTATACTCAAAGATATTGGAATTGAAACTAAATCAAATCGGTTTGTGACCTTTAATGAAAAAATTCAATTGTTTCCACATGTCAAAATTACTGATTTTATTGTACCAAACGCTCCAAGAGCAACTCGACTTATTACATCAAGAGGATATGAGCTTTGATTCACAATCAATAGTCTATTAAAATAGATAGGTTACATATAAAAATGTATTGGACAATAACTTTCTATTTTGAACGCGATTTAGCGTGGATTGGGACTTTCTGATTCCGTCTATACTAAAATCATAATTGTTTTGGATATACAGTGATATGCAATATTTAAGCTGCGTAAAAGAAAGTAAAAGAAAGACTACGTAGTTAATTTCACAAACACTCCAAATGATCAAAATAAATCGAATAAGTACTCAAACCAAATCTGGATAAGCCACCAATTGTACTCTTCTATGTGGTAACTATTGACAACTCATCAACTGCATCTCAAAGAGTTCATAATAGCGATTTCTGACTCAATAGAAATCGCTTCAACAACCACGTTTAAAAAATTAATGAATTGATGATAAATTATTATTATTACATCAAGTTATTTGGTTCTTGTGAGTACCGCTTCTGTTATTTGAATTAATGCGGATTTAGCATGTGATGATGGTACAGACTCCAATGCGTCCACAGCACTTTGACAGTATGCAGCTGCCAATTGTCTCGTTAAATGTATCCCTTTACTTTTTAATACTAATTCCTTAGCCTAAGAGTGTTAGAAAAAGAGTGTTGATACCATGTCAACGTCAGATGGCTGATCGAACTTTCGCTCTATGAGTGGGAAGAGTTCTGGGTACTCTTCTGCTGCATATAGAACTGGGGCTGTAGCAAGGCCCAAGGATAAATCTGCATTCACTGGTTTTCCAAATTGGTCATTTGTCACCACAAAATCCAACATATCATCCACCAGCTAAAACAGTTAGCAATGGTATCGAAAGGAAAGTGATTATATCATTCAGATGCTAGAATACTTTAAAAAATACATACTTGAAATGCAAGGCCTAAATTTCGGCCATATGAATAAGCGGCATCTTGGATTTCGACTGAACTTCCACCCAAGACAGCTGCAGCACGACAACTTTTTGCCATTAAACTGGCCGTTTTCATGTAAGTTTTTTCCATATAGTATTCGAATCGATCACTATGTTCCACTTTGGATGAATCCCCATCATATCCTGTTGGTAGCAACTGTTTTTGATATTGAGTCCCTTGAACTTTTGAATTGCTAAGATAAAAATAAAGAATCTTAAATACCGAAGTTGCATGAACTCTCCTTCTACTAAATTGGATATAACAGTAGCAAGTAGTTCGACCACTTGAATATTTCTCAATCTGGCTAAGGCAACTGAGGCACGAGCCAGTAAGAAATCACCTATAATTGAGTTAATCATCAAAGTATAGATATGGTTATCAAGATTGAATTGACGCGTGAAAGAGCGGAGAAATTATTTTGAATCTTACCAGCAAGAATCGCCATTTTATTTCCAAACTCTGCATTAGCCGAGTTTGAATTTCTCCTTAGTAGTGACAAATCGATCACATCATCGTGTAATAGAGACGCCGTATGAATCATTTCAGTTATTTCGGCCAATCTTCTTTGAGCAGGTAAAATTGAATTTGAATAGGCATCTTCATTTGATTTAAATATGACATCGCTTCCAGTTTTTGATAAAGGTGAATCTATTTCTGTTGAACTTAAACCATGAACGTGTGTATTTGTAGCTTGAGACATTAACAAAACAATCAATGGTCTAACATGCTTTCCTTGTTTTGAAAAATAATAATTAGAGACAGTTTCTAATACTGGATGACCACTTCCTAATAATCTATAAAGAGAATTAATTTGAATGATAATACTTTCTAATATTATCTGTTAATAATTCCAAATCTTTTCCTAATAATTGTTTTGGATTTATAACGGAACCTTTCCCTA
This sequence comes from Globomyces pollinis-pini, assembly GCA_025399215.1. Classification (NCBI taxonomy): domain Eukaryota; kingdom Fungi; phylum Chytridiomycota; class Chytridiomycetes; order Rhizophydiales; family Globomycetaceae; genus Globomyces; species Globomyces pollinis-pini. The sequence goes on along the minus strand of MU621172.1, from coordinate 15,524 downwards.
AATGAACTAGTCTTTCACCATTTTGAATAGCTAATTGCCAATCTGATTTTTTGAATAAACTGAAAGAAGATAGAGTTCTTGAGTAAGGGCGAAGTAGCATATAATTCCGAAATAACATTAATCCCAAATCAAACAAAATGAAATTGAAATTTAAAAAAAAATTAAATTTTGGTATCAAAAAACTACAGTCAATTCGATAGTGAAAAAAACGAAAAAAAACGAAAGTTGAATCTTTATCAAAAAATGTCTTACGATGAGAATCCTTTTGCTAATGATACTGTTTGGAATGATCAATCATCTAAAAAAAATAACTGGGAATTACCGGTTGATCAACATTGGGGAATTCATGATAATCAACAACCTACTAATTGGAATAATAATCAATCAAATGTAATGGATCCTATATCAAATGTAATGGATCCTATCGTAAATATCGAATTTTCAAACAAAAATAATGATATTATTGAAAATGAAATCACCCCTGGACTAATTCCAACTACAAATACTGAAATCATTGTCGAAAAAACTCCTACATCTGCAAAGGAAATTCCATTGCATCGTCTCTCAATTACTGCAACTACTATGTCTCCTTTATCCCCTTCAAAATCACTTCCTCAAATGTTTGATCCATTACTCAACCCTGATGATCAAATAACTACGTTACATCGACTTGCTGAAGTCACACCAGACCATACACAATCCTATCATTCGATCGGTGAAATTGATGAGGAAAATACACCATTAGCTTATCTTTCGGCTGCTTTATCCGCTCGTAGTTCCGCAGTTCAGTCTCCTCTTAAACCATTTGTGCAAAAACCAAGTTCATTAGCATATAGTGACCCTAGCATTGTTAATACACCCAAAGTAATAGTGTTATGTCTAATGTATGATAGCTTACTTCTCTTTTACATTACTTTGATATACAAGTCTCTGATCCACTGAAGGTGGGTGATAAAATTAGTGGCTATGTTGAATATCGCATCAAGACAAAGGTATGATGTTCTGGAAAAGTGAATATCATAGACTTCAAATCCGGATTACGCTAGGTCTGAATTTTATGTGATGCGACGTTTTTCGGATTTCTTATGGTATAATGATTTGGATGTTTTATCATAGGCTTTACAATCAATTGTTGAATAAATATCCAGGAGTCATTGTTCCTCCAATTCCTGAAAAAATGGCCATGGGTATAGATATCAATATTGACCATCTAGGGCGGTTTCAAGAAGATTTTATTGAAAGTCGTCGATACCAATTGGAACGGTTTATGATAAGAGTCACAAAACATCATATATTGCAATTAGATGATAATCTTCAATTCTTTTTAGAAGCTGAACAATTTACCCAAGAGGTATTGATTGTGTATATTTAACTTTTAAGCGTAAATTACGAACAACAAAACCCATCTTAGGCGCCGAATCTGTACCATTGGTAAATCAACCTTGTCCTCCCGTTCCAGATAATGATAAGGTATATATATCATCAATCTTTGATAGTAGGTGCTTGATAAGCATCGAAGTACGATTTTACAATTAGATAGTCAATTAAAAGCATTTGCTAAACACTTGGATATTTTGTTAAAGCAGCGTAAAGAGCTAGCTATTTGTACAAATGAAATGGCGGATCACTTACTCGGTTTTGGATCCTTAGAAATAACAGGACGAGTTGGTGATAAACTGAAAAAGTTATCAAACATACATAAACAGATTGCACAGTTTTATGAACGACAAGTAACAGTGATAGTTAATTGACATACAGAGTCGAGACGAAACTATTTATATAGCCAACACAGTAGAAGAGTATGTCAGACTAATAGGGTCTGCCAAGGTTGCATTTGCCATTAGACTCAAACTATTTAATGACCTTACCAATATGGAGCAGACTTTGGCCAAAAAAAGAGAGTCTCTATTAAAATATCAACAATCTTCCAAACTTAGAGTTGATAAAATTAACATCTATCGAGATGATGTGAATGAAGTACTGATATATAATTAACAATAGAGTGAAAGATTAGTCGAAGAAGGAGGATTGGAATTCCAGAAAGTAACCAAGAGACTGGTTGAAGAACTGTCAGCATTTGAGCATTCCAAAATCAATGATTTTAAAAATGCCATGAAATTGTTTTTAAATGAAATGTTGCAAAACCAAAAAGCCATCATTGGCTTATGGGAATCATATTCCCTTGAACCAATGTCATCCACAACAACTCCAGTTTAATAATTTTAGTTGATTTTGATCACCCTTTTTTGGTTTGTTTGTACAATGTAATATTCAGTTTAATAAATTGTTGATAGACTATGTTTCTCCCAACGTTTTTTGTATTTTGTTGTATGGATAGTGTCAAAAAAGTACTATAATGACCCGAGACAGTATCACAGTATGTCAAACTGTGTACAATGGGAATCAACTATACTATTGATTTCGGCAGGAGGTATTGTAACGGTTTATTCAGATGGACTTTTAAATAAGTACAGCCTTTTCAAATGGGAGTAGTATGATGTTAATACATAACCAATGGAGTTCATACCGTTGACACTCATAGTATCTCTACAATTTTTTATCAGGATCGATGTAGAATATACATTGAAAAACTATTTTAGGACATTCAAATTTGGACACCACCAAAATATGAGTCATATCAACATGAACACAATCAAAGAAGTCCAATTCATTAAATGAAATGATACAAGTCGGTCTAAAGAAAAGACCCTTCTAATGACGAGTCACCAACTGTATCCTTGTGTTTACTAGTCTTTAGTTACAACCCCATCGATACAGTTCCCACTTCAACACGGCAATCACATGCTGATTCCAATCACTGTCATGGGCTTTTTTTTGCCAGAAATTTAACCGAAAAGACTGTTGAGTTTGAATCATTACAAGCGGTGTGGTGTCAGATGATTGAGTGTGAGATCCATGATTTGATCACCTGTTGTGATATCTGGACCTCACATGACCTGGAAAAACACAAAATATCGGTCATACTTGAATGAAATGGATTCAAGATTCTCTACATTCTGGTAATACGATTCATCAAACTTTCATACTAGTTGTTTTTTAATATTTCAAACGAAATTGAAAGAATCTCTTTTGGTTATTGTCACATGAGGACCCAATTCTCGTTTCGTAACCAGTCTCTTGTTAATCATCTGATCATGCCAAAATTGAATTCGTTGACATCATGTGGTTGACTGAATTTAGACTGATGGAAGCTCGGTCCGTCTTTGACTATAAATTACAAGACTCTTTTCTATTTGTTTCCATATTTGAGAAAAATGATCTGGTCTTTGGCTATCACTTTAGCAAGCGCTCAAACGTTTGTAAATGAAAAGTTTGTGGGTGTACAACTTTTTGAATGGCCTTTTGAAAGTATTGCAAAGGAATGTGTGGATTTCCTTGGTCCAAATGGATACTCGTTTGTCCAAACCAGTCCTGTGCAAGCACATTCACCATCCTCATTTGATGGATATGAAAATCCTTGGTATACTTCTTATCAACCTGTTGGTTACTCTATTGGAAACCGATTGGGTACTGAAGAACAATTCAAAAACATGGTTGCTACTTGTCGAAATGCTAGTGTAGATGTGATTGTTGATGTGGTACTCAACCATAACACCTATGTAGACATTTCCGCTCCAAACGCTTACAACTCTAATTTGGCCTGGACTGGTGCACGTTTCAAGCAAAACTACCCTGACGCTGGTTACAAAGCAGAGCACTTCCATGATGACATTTGTGATAAAGAGATTGGGGATAATGAATGGGACAACGATTTCATTGTGTACAACTGTCGTTTGGCCAAATTAAATGATCTGAAAACTTCACATCCATATGTTCGATCCACTACTGCAAAGTTCTTGAACAAACTATTATCCCTTGGAGTTGCTGGTTTCCGTACAGATGCTGCTAAATGTATTCCATTGGATGATTGGAAAGCTATCTATAGCCAAGTCAACAACAATTACAGAGGAGTATTTCCTTTCCTTGCTCAAGAAATTTTCGGTAACTTTGCTTCTACCCAAAACTACAAGAATTATGAATCTATTGGTCGTGTCATCAATTTCGATTATGGTCAAGCAGTTGGACAAGCATTTGTCAACAATGGTAAAACAACCGATCGACTTGCAGAATACCTTCGAAGATTACAATTAAATTCTGATAATAGTGTGACATTGATTGAAAATCATGACAAAGAACGTGATCCTGATGGTGATTCCAACTTTGCCTTGGCAAGAAAGAATGATGGATGGTGGTTTAAGCAAGCATCTGCTTTCTTTATTTTATACCCATTTGGAATCCCAACTGTTCATTCTGGATATACTTTCAAATATTTTGGTGGTGATCGAGTCAAACGTGAATTCCCAATCATGGCAAAGTCCAACCCTGATAACACTGTAGCCCCTATTGGACAAATTGTAAACAATACTTGTAGCAATGGATGGATGTGCCAACATCGATGGTCAGATGTATTCCCTTTGATCAAGATTAGAAACTTTATTGGAAAAGTTGCTGCTCCTACTATCATGACCAATGGTGATCGATCCAATCAAATTTGGTGGAATGTACCTGGAAAATCTTTCACTGCCGTTAACTCTGCACAAGGTGGGGTTCAACGCGAAGATATGTCCAACACTGTCTTTACTGGACTCAAGGCTGGAACTTACTGTAATATGGTTTATGGATTTGCTGTCAACGGTGGTTGCCAATTGTGGCCTGGATTGGTTCTAAAAACTGAACAAGTTAAATATGTCGTGAATGCTAATGGATTCACTCAATTGAATATTCGCGGCGGAGACGCTTCAAGAGTTGTTGCCTTGTACGCTGGAGCTGATGGAGTTATTGTTGACAACCCAGTAACCACCGTCACTCCTACTGCCACTTCAACTGTTGCTGCTACCTCAACTGTTGCACCTACCAGCACTCCTACTTCCACTCCTTCTGATGTTCAAATCAGTTTCTCAGTTACTCATGATGCTGGTGTTGGTGACAATGTGTACATTGTTGGATCATTCAATGCCTGGAATACTTGCAAAGCTACTCCATGTTCTTGGTCAACCGGAAATGTTTGGAAATGTGGACCAATACCTGTTACTATTGGTACTAAAGTTGAATGGAAACCAATTAAATACGGATCTCGTTCTGCTACCACTTGTGCCAAACCAATCTGGAGTAATGGTGACAATCAAGTTTTCACTGCCTCCAATTCCGCTTCATTCTCGGCTACTTTCTAGATATTATGTTGATATATTGGTATTTATAAAATAAATCTTTAAATCTTTCAACTACATATGATTTAACAAGTTCAATTTTTCTTCGATGGTATTCAGTATACAGTTTTGATATTTGATCCAATCAAGACAAGAAAGAAAGTGGGTATAAAGCGACAAAAAAAACTTCACAAACTGAAATCGTTTAGGAACGGTTTTAGTGTGAATAATTGGTGCTGTGTATACTGATCAAACAACATACTTGTTAAATGAGGATATAAATTTCCTCATAACAGAAGGATATTCTTATAATCCTAATTTGATAAGTATGTTATTTGATCAGTGTACAAGCACCAATTATTCACGCTAAAACCATTTCTGAACGAACAAAATCGTTTAAAACGTCTTAAATTTAAATCATTGGCAAATTTAAGACGTTTTAAGAGTTGAAGAAGATGGCGTCTGAAATGAAAAACGTTGGAGTCAAAAGAATGGCCTCAACGTTTTTCATCTCAGAGGCCATCTTCTTCAATTCCAACCCCATTGTGCCATCTATTTTTGATTTACTGATTACCACAGATGGTGGACAGTAGATATCGGACGATTCAATACCTTGGTAACAGCTGTTGGTTCAGTCCCCTTTTCATATCAATCCAGGATTCTTGATTTTTCAAAGAAAGGCCAACTGGTATTTAAATTGGACAACTTTTTTTTTTTTGTTTGTCCTTTTTATACGTGTGGATCTCTTGTGTGCAACCATTTAAAAACACAATAAAGTCCCCGAAACTTGTACAATCATCAAAGTTTTTATATTACTAATCTATTATTCATTGTATATTCACTCAATACGCTATTGTATGAATTTAATATTTCTGTGAAATTTCAGTGCTGCATGCCATTCATCAAACTGGACAAGTTGTCCACAACAGATATCCAAGACAGTTTTATGTAATAGCTTTTATTTCTAAACCATACTTCTAATAACCCAATCTTTTTTCAGTTCATACACTTCCGGATCATGAATCAACAGAGATTTGAATAATTTTTTAATTCTGTTGAATAATGTAATCTTTTCTGGTTTATGATCGACTATGGTATTTACTGAATCAGTTCGATTAGGTCTTGATGGAATTTCTCGATAATCAATTACATCATTGAAATGAACTTTTTTTGGTAGAATTGGTTTTGGATAAAAGAAATCAATATCCACTTGTTCAATACATTCATCAGCATAAGGATTATAATTTTCATAAACAGTTAAAGAGTCATTGAAATGGACATGTTTCTGGATTAATGGGGGTGATTTTAGTAAATCCCAATCTAATTGAGAGTGTAGTTTTAAAGGTTGATGCAATACAGTTGGATGAGTTCGACACATTCAATCAAATTAGAAAACTTTATTCCATTCATTTCCCTTCATTTTATGTTCAAAGATTCGTCATTTTCCATCAAGTTTTTGACATGATGATGAATTTTTCAACATTTTGTTTTGAATGGAAAAGTCCAAAATTACCCATTTGGCACTGCCTTCGTCACTATCTGAACTGGTAACTGGTTTTATTGGAGTTAATGAGTTGCTAGTTATACAATTGGAGTATCTACCCTTTCTTCAATGGAATAGCTCAAGGAACAATGTCTGTTTTTTATAAAAGGTGATTTTTATCATTCTCTCATCCTTTAGATTATTTACAAGGAAAAGGCAAAATACTGTTGTAGTTTAATTGGATTGAACGTGCGTAATAAAGTTGTTTTAGAGAATTTTACAGTGTTCAAAGCAATCATGGTTTAGAGTTGATACAATTAAAAGGAAACTTGGAAATAACGGTACAGTGAATCTATTTCTTTATTTCAAGAACCCAAATAACTCCCAAGAGGATGCATTCTCTGCAGCTTTAGGAATATCATCAAAATCATCATTGTATGGAACTGAATGGAAATGGAATTTACTGATAGGCTTATCTTTTAAATTCCAAACTGTTTTCAAAGTTTTTATGATTGGATGAAATATTTTATCAGGTGCATCATGAGACCAAATCAAATCCTAAAGAATTAGAAAAATCATTAGAAATTACAAGATGTTCATAATCATCAATTTCAAATATTTTGGTGTGATCTGGCAAATGTGATTTTAATGCTACAATATCTGATAAATTATCATCTTTTCCACAAAACAATGTAATTGAAGTGGTAATATGTCGAGTTGGATAAATTAAATTTGGAATTGTAATACGATTGTTAGTATGTATAACTCCAACATTTTCATCTTCACGATAACTTGCAAATCTATTATCACCAAGGATTTGAAACCAATGCTACAATATTCATCTTTAATAAATTGATTACCACCACATTTTGAACACTAGTTGTTGAAAAAATGTTTTGTAAAGCCATCCATTCTTGTTGATGATTACCAAACCGTTTCATTTTCCAATTCAATAATAGATAAAGTGTATATCGAATCAAAGTCGCGTTCGATTGGATAGATAGTAAACTTGGACGAAATGAATGTGCAATTGGAAAGAAATCTTTTGATCCAAGAATGTTGAAAATTCTACTTGGTTTTATATAATTCAACGTAGTTGATAAAATGCTTCCTGGTATTTCTAAATTAAATTAATTTCAATTAATTAGTTTACTTCGTGGTTTCAATGCTGGTGCTAAACCAATCATATGATTGATTTGATGATTCAATTCTTCATCTAAAGATAATGCCATAAATGCTTTAGCAGACCCTTGAGAAAATCCAATATATGATAATTTCTGTGATTCAGTAATACTCAAGATATAATCAACAGATGATTTCAAGTCATACAGAGCTAAATGCTCTATATTGAAATTCCAATAATCTTTTTGACCTTGACTAGTACCAAGATTGAATGTGCTGTGTTTGTTGGAATATTTTGATCCCCTAGAATTTCCTAGCCAAACATCAAATCCAGCATCTGCCAAGACAAATGCTAGACTTGAATCTGGTGTACCAGCAATATAGATTTCAGATGAGTTTGATAATCCATGCCAGAGGAGAACAGGGCATTTTGATCGGTTATACGGTTGATCTCTTGGGCAAGGGATACGATGTAGACCTATTTGGTATCCATCTTTAGTAATCGTTGAATGGTATTCGTATCGATAATTCCTAAAATCAATCATTCTTGAATTACCAATATCGAATTAATTTCTTTGCCCCTAGAGTTTCGTATAATTCTTTAGGAATGTTTGTCATAAAGTCGAAAAAAACGCGTTGAATCTTATTTAAACACACAGTTACTCTCACTACTTCACACCCTAAATAAACAATATAATGAGTTACAATTTATTAAGGGGTGAAAATTGTAATGGCAATCTTCCCTTTAAATTCACCAGATTCATAATAAGCAAATGCATCATTGATATCATCCAACTTGAATGTCTTTTCAATCAATGGAACTATTTTACCCTGCTCCATCATTTCTTGTAATTCTTGTAAATCTTCTTTCTTTGGTTGATGTACCACAACTTTTAATTTTGGATTCTTAAAGGCTGATAATACCATCAACTGTAAGGCATTTGATACTTTACCACCAATTAATACAAAAGATCCATTTTCAGTGAGACATTTTGAATAACTATTCAATGGATTGAATGCAAACAAATCAAGGATCAAATCATAACATACACCTTGAGTAGTATAATCAATTGTTTGAAAATCAATACAATGAGTTGCACCCAATTCTTTCAAGAATTCAAATTTATCTGGTCGATCTACACAAGTAATTTCAACTCCAATATGTTTAAGTATTTGTAATGCAATCGTTCCTACTCCACCACCAGCTCCATTTATCAATACTTTATCATTTGATTTCAAATCATTTTTCATTTTAATACCTTGTAAAGCTAATACACCAGCTTGAGGTAATGAAGCAGCTTGTTCAAAAGTAATTTTTGAGGATTTAATTGCCAACAAGTTTTCATCAACTGCTATATATTCTGCTAATCCTCCAAAATTCATTCCAGATATATCTCCAAATACTTCATCACCCACTTTTAATGTAGTCACTTTAGGTCCAATTTGGATAACCTTTCCTGAAATATCGGCTCCCAAGATAGGTAAGAATTTACCTAATTTTATAACCCACATGGATCCATGTAAATGGTCTAAATCCCAGGAATTTAATGATGAATTATAAATTTGTACTAATACTTGATTCGCTTTAATAGTTGGTTTTGGAATACTTTCAACAGTTATTATTCCACTTTTGCCATAAGCTTTTCTTGTTGCTGCTCTCATCATTGTTGGAAATTAATTTGGTAAAGAAACTCTCGTTGTCACGTCAGGTCAAATCTGATCGATAATTACGTGTAACTCTGAATGAAATGCTTTTGGATTTAAAATTCATATTAAATCATATTTATGAATGGGAATTGGTTTTGTATAGGTAATTCGTCTATATTAACGAACAACTGGCAATTGGTTAAAAAACAGTACAAATGCAATCATAACTAAAGTGAACATCAAAAGATTGTTGGAACGAGTAGCTGTTCGAATAGTCTGTCCTACTTTCTTATCATGAATTTGAATCCATTTGATTGTCTACAAGTTATAAAATTACTAATGTTTACATTTGCACAAGAAGTTGAAATTCTCATAAAGCTCTCATCTTTTGGATTTTTACCCAGTTGGCTTCTACATTTTTGACTAATTTTGATGGCATAATCAAAATAGATTTGCTTCAATGATTCCATATCTGTTGCTTTTTGAATTAATTTCACAGTGAGACCCTTTCTAATCTTCTTTTTCCCCTGGCTGAATAGTTCATAATTGTTGTAAAACAGATCGAAGGTTGCCAAGGCCATTACCTAGTATCAAAATATTAACTATTTACTTGGGGAATTGCTGCAAAGTGGAAGATACTTGGATCTTCAAGTTTGGAAAGATACTCTAAACAGTTTGGAACATGTTCCAACGCATTAGCACAAAGGTTATTTAAACATGCCAAGGCATTCAATCGATTTTCTGGTTTAGCAAGCTACAAATTAACTCAATCTTTAATTTACGTCTTCAGGTCCTGTTAATGTTGATTAATACATTTTAATGAAATACCTGCTCCCGGTGCTACATAAATGCTCCAAATACTTTTTGGCCAAAACAGTCTACCTTCTTTCATGTCAGCCAAAAAATCTTTCAAAATATTGACTTTTTGTAAAAACAGTCCCATTTCATTGGCCAAATAAGTTTCTTTCCCCAAACTTGGGGATTCTAATCCTGATTCAGCAAATAATCCGGTCAATCCCAATCCAACCAATCCTGCAACATAGTGACAATACAAATTGAAATCTTCCAAGCTATTGACTTGTTTTCCATTCACAAATTCAGCCATTCCGTGACCCATTTGTTTTGCAATATCGACAATGATCTTTTGATATCTAACGTTAGTCAACACCATCATTAACTTTGGATCCAAAGCCTTCAATTCTTTGATTACAATTTGGTAGTCCTTTAATAGCAATGCATCTTTTTCATCTGGACCATTTTCATGGAAGTTCCAACCATCCTTCATAGTCAATTCATGAAAAGAGTGTAGTAATTCTGTTTTTCTTGGTAGAGGGATTGTCATATCATCTTCAATTGTATCTAATGCTCTCAAAACGACTAACTATTAAGTGATCAAGTTGAATTACGGTAAAATACACAAGTAGCATTTCTCAATTCAGGATGAAGTGTCTTTTTATGAGTGAAATATAGGATACCTAACATGAATGAATGGATAAGATACCTAACAATAAGTATATAACAATGTACCTGAATGACAGCAGCAAATGATCTTGAAGTTTTGTTTAAAAAGTAGTATAACATATCATTTGAATTATTTTTGTTTGGAATTGTAATTGAAGGTTTAACTTGGTTTAATTTGTAAGAAATCAATGCCTTCAATTCTGAAGGATATAAAATGGATTGAAATAAAGCGTCCATGGAAAAAAACACAAAAGTGAATTGATCTGAACTTGTCCCACAACCCTTTTTTTGTATGGATGGATGGTATGTCCAACTACTGTATACACTGTAATAATGGTAGTCATATCCCTTACTGATTATATAAATTACTGTAGTAATAAGATATCATTTAAAGTACACAATTTCATTGCATTTAAAAACATTCAATTTATTAAACTAAGGAAAGATTGGTAATTTAACAAAGAATGTTTTGATAAATCCAAGAACTCCCAAGGTTTTCTCCCCATTCTTTTGAAGATCATTTTTAGTTGATTGAGAATCTACTACAGCTCGTTTATGTTGGACACTTGGTTGTTCAATTACCATAGCAGTCGCAACTGTCATAGAAGTAAATACAAGAAGAACGTTTGATAATTTCATAATGTTTCTTTCCTAAAATCTAACTGTCTTTTATACACAATCTGTAAGGTGTTGCTTGGGCATAACTTAGGCTTCCACCAAAAATGAGTACTGAAGCCAACCATTTTTAACGTTACCTTCAATAGGGCAGTGCAACTAATAGAGATTTGAAACTATTCCAATGGTTCAATTAAGTGACTCTTTATACTCCTATCTGGTGTCCATTCCTAGGTATTACCTATAGTCTAATTATTTTTTTATATTTTTTTTTTAAATTCAAATTCAATGACAAAAGGTAAAAAAACTCATTGGAAGAAGGTAATATCTTGATGGAGTTGCTTAACAAATTTAGGTACATAACACTTGTTACCTAACTTCTTTTAGGCTTTAAAAAGACAAAATCAACCAAAAGAATTCGAACAAGATGATGAAAATGTATTGCTTAGTGATGAGGATTTGGAATTATTAAATCAATTTAAACCTTCTCAATTATCGTTTTTGACAAATCTAAATCTTACAAATAACAAAACGTCAAATCCTAAATTATCGAAGGTAAAAAAATTACCAATCACAAACGAATTGATGATGGATGATGATAGCGAAAACGATGAGGATGAGGACAATGAGCAGAATTACGAGCTTGTACCTAGAGCAGTCACAGAAGCTCAAGAATCAACACGGTTACCAATTATAAATCAACACGGCAAAGTCATAAAGTTAAAAGGTTATCCAATAATCAAATTAATAGGTAGAATCAAAAACCACACAGAAACCTTTAGAAACTTCAGATGTGGAATCAGAGAACGAAAGTATTGAACAAGTGACAAAAGTTCAACAAAAAGTTGCTCATTCAGATAAAGAAATCCCGAAACCAAAGAAATTATCCATATCTGAAATCAAAGAAAGTTTAGCAAGTCATGCTTCTTCAATCATTGAAAATCCCGAAAACAATGTATGTCCAAGCACAGAGAACCAATCTAAAATTATGTTGAACATTTTATTATATTTTACGATATGTGCTAACGTTCTAGATAGCGGAATTGAAAGTCCTTCGCAAATTTTGTACCGACAAAAGAGACCAAGTTGTCAAACTATCATTATTAACTCAATTGGCCGTTTTTAAAGATATCATTCCTGGGTAAGTCACCTAAATAATTATAATTCCATTAATTACGCTCAAAAACTCTTTGCATTCTATAGTGTACTTATTTTCTAGTTACCGTATCAGAAAATTATCAGAAGTTGAACAAGCTGCACAAATTTCGAAAGAAGTTCGAAAACTTAGAAACTTTGAGGAAACGCTCTTAGCCAACTATCAACAATATCTACAGTTGTTAGATCATGTGTCTAATAGTAATTTTCAATATTTTTCTAATATGTAGAGAACTGTAATCATATGAATTTCTAATTTGTTAGCAAAGAAAGGTGGTAGCCGTGACTTGTTACATATTTCTTTACAGTGTATGTGTAGCCTGTTGACCACTCATCCACATTTCAACTTCCGATTGAATTTAATGACCGCCATTATTTCCAAAATCAGCATGAAACATTACCCAGAGGTACTGTTCATTATTTTGTCATTGATTTTCATTGATTTCATATTATTTTGATAACCTTTAACAATTGTAGATTTCAAAATTATGCTGTGAGGCTTTGGGTGAAGTGTTTCGAGGTGACGAGTCTGGTGAAGCTAGTTTAGAAGCTGTGAAATTAATTTCTGATATGATTTATTCAGCGAAATATGCTGTATTGACAATGGCATTAGATCCCTTCCAATATCTTCGTTTACAGTACGAATTAAAATCAGAATATCAAAAAGAGGATCCAGCAGAGAAAAAGAGAAAAGCTGATAAGCAACATGTCTCAAAAAAAATGAGAAAAGTAAACAAACACCTTAAAGTTATCGAAGAAGAATTCCAAGAGGCCGAAGCTGTTTTTGACAAAGAGGAAAGGCAAAAGATTGTAATTGGCTTTCTTTGTATTAACCATAGCACTCTGAAACTCTGAAATTCGTGTTTTTGACCTATTTCAGAATATTGAAGAACGCGCCTACCTCTCACTTAATCCCAGCGGTAAGTTAGTTGACCTTAATTAAATATTAAGGTATTAGAAGGATTAGCAAGGTATACTCGAAATATTCTAAGGATAGATTCGCACATTTAATTAACATTGACTTTTTTGATGACTTATTGAATGTTTTGAAAAAAATATCCAATGAACAACAACAAGGATATTTAACTGGGAAGGACACTTCCTCAAATGCTCCAATCACAGCATTGCACTGTATCATTGCCGCATTCGAATTAATGGACTCTCTTGGTGGAACGTTAAAAGTTGATTTGAGTGATTTTTACACATCTCTTTATATTCAAATCAGTCGATTGGCTTTCAGACCAGGGTCTTTCGATCAACCTCGAGTTCTCAGCCAGCAATTTCTAAAGCAAAGAAATGAGATTGAGTTGATGCTTTGTGGGGTGGAATCTATGCTGAAAAAGAATCGAGAGGTTTTGATTTATTTGATAACGTTAGGTACCTATTGAAAGAGTAGCTGCTTTTGTGAAGCGATTAGCTTCGTTATCGTTAGCAACTCCTGGTAATAGTGCATTGGCATGTTTATATACAATCAAATCTGCTCTTACAGTAATCATTACCACTTTTAATTGTTGAATAGCGATTCCCTAGATTACATTCGTTAATGGAAGAAGATGGCCGTGTGGCAACTGGTGTGTATAATCCATATTTGGATGAACCTAACATGTGTAATCCTTTCGCGACTAGTTTATGGGAACTAGTCCCACTATCAGTATTTTTTTCACATCACTCTCATAACTAGAATCATTTCCACCCTGCCATTCGCGTCTACATGAAACATGTTCTCAGTGACAAACCCTCAACCGACCAAGTCGATTTTCAAACCACAAACATAGATTTGAATAGGTTATCAAAAGGAAAATCGAAAACTGCAATTGAATTGTATTCCACTTTCCAACCTGATGGATTTGAATTAATACCAAAAGTTAAACTGCCCTTGTCTGTACAAGCTAGTCGTAAAAGATTTTTGGCTGCTACTAAACCTATCTTGGATGGCCCCACCGGGTTCTCTAACAGTGAGTTTTTGACTGAATTACTTGATAAATATGAATAATTTCAATAAACACAAATTCTAACATATCGGAATGCTGTTATTGGTTTATTAGATATAGCTTATCAGAATGCAATTATTGGAGCATTAGATATAACTTATCACAACGATACATTTCATTTTTGATTTATCGTCCATCATCAATTCTGATTCCAACATTTCAGACATATTGAATGATTCATTTTTGTATAATTGAACTTTTGCAACACGAACAAAACATTTCTTTAAAATACAAAAGATTCTTACAGATGCCAGAATACCAGCTCGTTTGTCTACAATATAATCAAAGTAATAGATAGATCGGTTTTTAAGTTTTGAATCTATAACCACTACACACTAGTAAGGAATGGTGTTATTTGGAAATAGGTTTTATTGACGCTACACTACTGAACGCAATACAATAATTATCTTACATGGTCCAATCATTTTGACGTTGAAGATTAAAAACAAAATCTTTTTGCGTGTACGTGAATAATGAACCTGGAGTACTGAATGGATTACCTCTGGTAGGACCATACACGAATTGATTTGTTCCAGTTTTATCCACAACCAAGCCAGTATCTGCAGCAATACAATGATCAAAACAGGATTTGCATGCAACTAATGCTGCTTGGACTCCCAAAACTGATTTACTGACTTGCTTCACAGATTTACCACTTCCAGGACATTGGAATGTACTATCTAGTAGAACAGGCTGGAAGTCCTTTTCTTCATTGATACGATTGGCATTTGGGATTCGTAAATTTGTCTTATCATCGCTCCAGAGATCTTTTGGAGAAAAGACAAATGAGGTAGCTGAAGTAGGAAGTCCCACATACGTTTGACCAGGAAAAGATTGGATGTT
>MU621171.1:0-63774 GCA_025399215.1 Globomyces pollinis-pini | reverse complement strand
AAAGTATCTACAAAGTTCAACAAAACTTTGTGTTAATCAGCAAACCCAGTAGCTACCCCTAACCTCGCTAACGCAAACCCTAACCCTAACCCTAACCCGTAATGTGCGACCAATGGAAGAGTTGAAAGAAAAGTACACCTGTTTATTTTCTGTATTAGAAGATACTAAGAAGGAAGTGTTAAAGCGCAATAGAAGTAACACTGAGCCACAAAAACAAGCTCTTTCCAAAAAGTTTTGGTCTACCGTTGACCGCTTTGGTGGTTTACATATTGACTATGTTCATGTAGAATTCATTAGCATCCAGGAACTTTGCCAGGCAAGAAGAGATCAAGTATTAAACTACCTCATTAAGAACAAACGAATGATTATGATGGCAAATACTATAACTAAACAACCACATAAATTGATATATTTACCAATACTAGTTACCAAAGAACAATGTCGAATCCGAAATTTGGACATAAATAAAACACAAGTTCTTTTATAGGGTTTACTGGTTGTGTAAAATGGCAGACTCTAGCAAAGATGACATAAACGAAGCTGGTAGATGGCAGATGAACTGCCAACAAAGAGTTTATGGTGCTGGTGAACTCAATTTTAAAGGTTTAAAGCAAAAGATGTCCAAGAACAATTGTCGCCACCTCAAGAATTACAACAACAAATATGGCCTTGGATGGTGTCTAATACTTTGTTTTTGGAGTCTGACATCTGTGGATCTCGCTTTTTAGAAGTGATGGGATGGTTAAGGATTGTGCTCATCCAAGATGCAGCAATATTGTTTCATCAGGTTGTTTATGAAAGCAATTAGTATTTCAAGACAGTCAGACGAATGAAAGGTTATACAGACAGTCTTTATTCATGTCTGATGAAATTCTAAAGTTCCAAAAATCCTTAATATTAATACTTCAAAACGAAAATCAACCCCTCAGCAATTTTAACCCTCACCCTGAAATTGCTAAAAAAACTAGCGGATATGGCCATTCTCATCCAACAAACCAATGCTTTTAGTCGAGCAGAAATGGAACAAGATATTAACGAAACTGTAAGGATATTGCTGTGTTTATCATAACTAGGGTTTACTGGCTGTCTTTAAAGCAGCAGTGTTACAGTTGGAGAATAATCAACAGTGTTCTTCTTCTTCCACTCAAACATCAGGGGTAATAAAAGATATAGGAGATGTTTGTGGAGCAAAAGATGTTACTGAGGCAGAGAAATCCTCAATTATCCCTGCGTCGAAACCAGTCGCTTATCAATTGAGCCAAAATATCACCAACGTGAAGGACTGTTGGATGAAATATACGATTGGACTCAACGGAAATCCATCAATTAGGTCATTGGAGTCGTTAGGCAACTCCTGGAGACAAGATAATGGCAGGTCATTAGAGATTTGGGCTAGCCAATTTCTAATGGCTTGCCAATATAATTCTCCAAGACAATATAATACCCAATCACTAAGTGATGAATGGTATCAATATCCATACTTTTATCTTGCCAACCTGTGATGTTAGTGTATATTTATATTTAATACTTTCTGAATATAGTACTCCAAGTTAACAAATCATTCATTCACTAAGGGATAAATTGTATCAATATCCATACTTTTATCTTGCCAACCTGTGATGTTAGTGTATATTTATATTTAATACTTTCTGAATATAGTACTCCAAGTTAACAAATCAGGGTTATAAATATCCAGTAAACTTTGATGTTTTTTAATAATTAAAAAGTAAAAGTTACAGTTGTAACTTTTTACACGTAAAAAACACACACACCAATGGAAGGAAGATACTTGGAAGTGAACAACATTGAATATGGAAAATTTAAAAAATACTTAAAGTTTATCAACACGTTTTAAAATATGCCAAAACTAACACTGCATTAACACCGGATAGCAACAACCTCGTTCGAATCCCTTATAAATTTAAACACAATGGAAAAAATTAGTAATATATATTATTTACAGTTAGTGACTACAATACAAAAGAAAAAAATAGGTAATCAGTATTTAACTCATTTGAAGGGAAATTTTATTACATAGATTAGTGACAGCTATTTTGAAAAGCAGAACGACATCGTAAGACATAGAGGTCTTTTTAAACAACGCAGTCGCTGATCTGGATGATGCTTATGGATCAATAAAAAACAGAACCGGTTATAAGTATGGTCAGTTCTTAGTTGAGTGGACCACATTGAAGCGCTATGTAAATGGATTTCAAGGTAAGGTATATATTTTTGAATCTAGCACCATATCCTGGGTCTCTGTCAGTGAGAAATTAAAATCTTATGACGAACTTAATGGACCGGTGGACACAAATGACAAAGTAGAAGATATTGAAACTGCAACCAGATGTGCAATTCGTCGGAGGTAACTTTGTTGGGATTGCTGACCAATTTTAGAAGCTTTTCTTGAACCCAGAGTACTTCGATGGTTTTAAGAGCGCCGACCTCATGTCGGACGGATTTACAGTAAGAAAAAACGTTGGCCAACCTTTTTCATTTATCATCCCGAAGATTTGTTGACGCAGTATTGTTTTCCGAAATGGCGAGTGCTCTACCAAGGCTCCAATTCTTTGTACCTTTCTTAATAATTGACCCACCGCTGGGTGACTAATCGTTTTCCCATCCAATTTCTCTTGAAGCGATTCTTGAATCATATTCGCTCTGACACCATTGAAGTTGTATCCGCGTATTTTAATAACCCTAACCCTAACCCTGAAGAAATTACCTTGTTAGTTTGGAGACAGCCATGCGTTGTATAATGTTGAACATTGCAAACATAGAGTCGTGATGCTCACGAAATCTCTTGTCCTTCATGGTAATACAATAGTGCACCCATTTTTTAAAGGTTATTGGTCATTGACGGTTGCCTTCACATGGCCCAGTTTTCCCCAATGGGTACAAACATGGATACATCGCAACAATCCAATCCAGCTAATCGAATATACTTTTTATCTCACCACCATTTGGAATGGCAATGACCCCTCTCTTTGGGTTAGGGTTACGCAGCCAAGTGTTCAAAGTAGCTTTTACTATAAGAGATGGGTTAGGGTTAGGGTTAGGGGAATATGTTGCATTGCACGGTAGCCAGCGTCACGATTAATGCTTGTGCATTCTTGAGCAATGGTAGCTTTGACTATTTCATCATCAACAACTTGTTTTCTCGAACTGGGTAACCCATAAACGATTTTTCAAAAGTGATAAACTAATAATTTTGTTACTGTGTAGCGAAATATAGTCTTTCTCTGTTCCAAAGATATGGTGCTTGTTTCAAGCCATAAAGATTTTTAAGCAACCGAAGTAATTTTCCTTTGTTTTGAATTGCGTTTGGATACCCATCAGGAATATTGATGTAGACTTCTTCTGTAAGTGAAGCCAATAGAAAAGCAGTATTGATATCAAAAGTGTCCATTTCATAGTCCGGTGTATCCTTCGGTGACAATCTCTTGTATGATCTCTTTTTTCTCATCAATATTCTTGACAGGATTCGTCATAAAGTATGAATTTTTTTCTTTTTTCATGTTTGATATTTCAGAGGAATTAAATGAGTATAAACTTTGGCTGGATACTTGTGTTTTTACTTTGGAAGCCTATACGGAGGCGGTAAAAGGTATATTTGATCCTAATTTCGGATGTTCAATGCCTACAGTTGGCACTAGGTCTCAACACAATATTTCCGAGGTTCATCGAATGTATTTGAACCATACTTTTGAATCGGCGAAAGAGAACTGAGGAAAAGCGATTGTTAAAAAAACTAGGAAGAGGCTAGAAAAGCAAGAAATATATCTAATAGTAACTTTAGTTAACAGTTTTACCTATAATACCAATCACTATTGAATTTATGAAAAGGGATAATTCACTTCCAAAGACTAAGGAGTTCATGAGTTAACACAAACCCTAACCCTATGAACAATATATATATATAAAATGTTGTATCTATTGGAATACATCAAAAATCATTTGGAGGCGTTCAAAACGTTTTATGTGCGATACAACAGCTATGATTTTCAGGGTTAGGGTTAAAAGAAAGAAATCTATGAAATTTCTCACTTTTTAACTTTTGATGCTGAAGATGCTGCTGATTTGAAAGTTGGAGACGTAGGGGATATCCAATTCACATTCAAACTCTACGATATCAAAAATAAGAACGAGCGAATTGTTTGTATTAGTGTTGAAATGCTAGGTCTTCAATGCCTACGTAAAAAAGAACAAGAATCCGGAAATGATTTGACTCAATGATTCTTCAAACGGTTACTAATGTTTCTCAAACATTGGTTTATTGTTTACGTAAACGAGTCGTAATTTAATATGGAGGCCTGTTCGAAACTAACTCATACCTTCCTTTTTAAAAAGAAGTGTATCAAATAGAAGCATTATTAATTTTATTCAGTAAGTGTTCACTTTTCGATTATCAAATCAAAATTCAGTAAATAAACACAATCATTTTGGACTCATCCTAACTCACTTCTTATCGGTTAGGGTTAGAGAAACCTAAAGTAATTTCATCCGTCGCGTTGAGGAAAGCGTTTACAAGGGGTTTGAAAACGCGTTCGTTTTGCACCATCTTAAATTACTTTTGAAATCAAAAACCCGTAATCGAACACACAAACATCCAATGGTACAGACGAGAGGCATGAATAACCTCGAAGAGGAGCCTCCGATTCCCAGCCTGGAACGAACCAGTACGCTGGCGGAACTCAATAGGAAGAATATTCGCATGATATCGGAACAGATGAAGACAGGCTTCGACACCAATCAGGAACACATCTCGATCTTGGTTCAAAACATGGAACAAATCCAAGACCGCATGAACGAGCTTTACAAACTAGTAGCTACAGCCCAAGCTCGAAACCAGAAAGATACAACAGAGGAGAAAACACTGGACCCCAAGACGGAAAAACTTCCAACACTTTCATCATCAGCTGTAAAGAACCAAATGGTTAAACGGACAGCAGCTGCTGTCCCAATGTTCAATGGAGAGAGAAAGGCCTCAGCCGTTACCAATTTCATACTTAAATTTAAAGACTACGTTAAAGCATTGGAATTATCGACCTCCGACATATTGGACACTGAAGCTTTGGCGCTTTTCCAAACATTTCTGGGTGATGAAACACAAACCTGGATGCTTTCCATCCGACCCCATGAGCGGTTGAGAGAGTTGACCGTGGACGCATGGTTAACTCGGCTAGAGAAAGATTACTACCCTCATGAAGATACAGAGAGGGCCAAGGAAGAAATTGAAGAAACTAAACAAGGGAAAGACTCAGTGGTGGAATATGTAGCCAAGTTTAGACGAATTATGACTCGTCTGACCAACCCAGAGGACCCAGACATGGTACGAAGGTTTGTTCGGGGCCTTGGTTCAGAGTATCGGAAAAAACTACGCAACAAGATCGACGATGATAAACAAGGAGTTACAGTTAGTCATCACACACTGGAATGGGTCATCAGTCGCGCCATTCGATATGAAACTGCAGAAATAGAGGAACAAAGCCGTACAGACAAGGTAGCCAAACTTATTGAAGTAAAAGCAACTCATCAACAAGCATCTGAAGGACTGACCATACCTACTGCAGAACAACGCCAAATTTGGTACGATAGTGGAAACTGTACTGGCTGTGGGTCTTCTGATCATTACCAACCGGGATGTAAAATCTGGCGGAAAATTAAGAGATTACCTGAATTCAAACAAAATCAAAAGTCATCGCAACGGAAACAGCCAGATGAAAACAAGATTGCAAAAGCTGTAGCAGCAGCATTGAAAGACACTTTGTTGCTACAACCAGATATTGCTATTAAGCCAGTAAAGGCAGCAAAAAAGAACTCTAAATCGAAGAATGTATCGAAAGGATCAAAAGCTAAAAGGGGAATAGGCAAGCATGCAACTCCAACAGCTGAAGACGGGTATGGATCGAGCATCGCTGACACTATAGGTCATCCGAAGAATCCTCTTGGCCCTATAGTGATTAGCTCAGCTTTCGATGCATACCTTAATAAAGTTGACATCAACTCCATTCATCCCAGTCCACGCGCTGTTAAGGTTCAGGAACCCATGAGTTGGAAACAAACAAAGGATAGACAATGGCATGAGATGCAGACCAAATTAGCACAGATAGAAGAGCTGCGTGGTTACCGTCCCACGGACACGACATTTGCAGCCAGAAGAGAAGAATACTTACAAATGGCAAGAGAGGATTCCAGTCTTCAAAAGAATGAAGTCAGAATAGAATCAGTGATAAAAGGGAAACGTTCAAGTGCCCCAGCAATTTGCGAAGAGTCTTATATCCCAGCACAATCCGAGGAACATATGCGATTCCTATTCGCGGCGAAAGTGGGTAACGTGAATACCAAGGTGCTCGCTGACTCTGGAGCCATGGCTAATTTGATTGGTGCATCCCTATTGCAAGAAATGAATGGAGCTCGACGGCAGAGGAAACTCTTACACCCCGTTCGTCTCACATATGCGAATCATTCGGAAGGACTCGCAACCCATAGTATCAGATTACCGGTTCGAATGGGCACGTTTATCAAAATGATTGAGTTCTTAGTAGTGGATATAGGGTACGACTGCATCCTTGGTACGCCATGGTGGCAGCGAGTCCGAGTCACTGACATGCTCTGGGAAGAAGGATATATTGCATTCTCCTGCGGCATGGAACGACATACTTTACATAGTGTAGACTGGACAGGGCCAAAGCAAGCAATCATGAAAGCCTCAAAAGTGGAGCACACACCAGTGATTCGAATATGCTCAGCTCACTCACTGGACAGACACTTACGAAGAGCCAAATGGCGCATGCAAATTGAGTTAAATGAAAAGGGTGAGATCCGGATGCAAGCAACCGATACAGTGCAGGAGCCAGACCCCAACAATCCGTATTCTAAGATCGTAGAAGAGTTCGCAGAAGTTTTTGCTCCACCGACAGAGCTACCACCGGCACGACCCGAAGACATTGCTATCAATTTGGTTCCAGGAGCAACTATTCCACGATCGAGAGGAATTGGACGACTCTCGCAAGAAGAACTGGCAGTGTTAAAAGAACGGATTGCTGAATTATTGGAGCGTGGTTTCATACAACCATCGGTATCACCTTATGGAGCTTCCATTCTTTTTGTAAAAAAAGCAGATGGTACACTTCGTTTATGTATTGACTACCGTGGATTAAATGCGATTACCATCAAGAATAAGTGTCCTATCCCAAACGTTCCTGATATGCGAGCTCAAGTGAAAGGCTCTAACTTCTTTACGAAAATTGATCTCAGGGATGGGTACTACAACGTCCGAATTAAGGAAGAAGATACTGCTAAGACAGCTTTCCGTTGCAGATTTGGGCATTTTGAATTTAAAGTCCTACCAATGGGCCTCACGAATGCACCAGGAACCTTTTGCACCATGATGAATCGTATTTTTAACCAATATGTAGACGATTTCGTCGTGGTATATCTAGACGATATCTTGATATATAGCAGAACAGAAGAAGAGCATTTAAGACATCTACGTTTAGTGTTCGAGCTCTTGGCATCTAACAAACTAAAAGTGAAGCGTTCGAAGTGTGCATTTGGACAGGCAGCAGTTGAATTTTGTGGTCATGAAGTAAACGCAACTGGAGTAACAGTATCCAACAGTAAACGAGATGCAATGCGAGTGCGACCCAAATTACAGTCAGCACACGATGTTCAATCTTACTTGGGCTCTTGTGTATGGTTCTCAGAATTTATCCCAGACTTTGCAGCGATCACTGCACCACTCTCCAAATTAATTAGAAAGGACGCTCCCTGGCATTGGACTACCGAGTGCGAGGAAGCTATATTAATTCTCAGACACTTAATTACTACAGCACCGGTCATGCGATACTTTGACAGCACACGGACCACCCGAGTCTTTACAGATGCTTCTGACTACGCAATTGGGGGCTACATCTCTCAGTTATTTGAAGATGGATGGCACCCAGTAGTTTTTTGGTCCCGGAAGATGACGGCAGCAGAATTGAACTACGCTACACATGAAAAGGAATTACTAGCTTTGGTGGAAATGGTGAACAGACAGCGTCATTATCTGTTGTCTGTCCAGTTTACAGTAAACACGGATCATCGGGCATTGGAGTATTTAGAACAACAACCTAAACTGTCACGCAGGCAGGCTAGATGGATCCTTACGCTACAAGAGTTTCATATGGAAATCGAGTATCTACCAGGTCCATTAAACACAGTTGCAGATTTCCTCACTCGCAACCCAGGAGTGATGCCTCTGTGCTTGAGTTGCAAAGGAAAAATACAGGTATCGACGATTGGAACGGACTCCCCAACTTCTCTGGCGAAGCTGAAGGAAGGATACATAACGGACCCGTTGATCCAGAAGCTACGAACATGGCAAGCAAATCCTAATACAATCAAGCCCAGGGAACTTCGTTTTCTTCATATGTTTCACGAACAAGGAGGGCTCTGGATCTACCAGCAGACGCGAGTATATGTACCAGAAAACTGTCGGTCAGCGTTATTAAGTCAGTATCATGATATACCAACAGCGGGACATGTAGGGAAATTGAAGGCTCTCATGGCACTACAGCAACGATATTACTGGAAAGGGCTAGCACGGGACGTAGCAGAATTCATTAGAACTTGTGATAGTTGTCAGCGAAACAACCCACGCACTAAACCCTTGTATGGATTGTTACAACCTCTCATTGTTCCGGAAGCACGATTCGAAAGAATTGGAATGGATTTCATGCCGCTACCTAAGTGTAAAGATGGTTTCGACAATGTGTTAGTAATGGTCGACTACCTAACTAAGATGACAGTAGCAGTCCCATGTAAGAGAACAATCACTGCAGAACAGACAGCTAAACTCTTTCTCCAACATTGGCACAGCAGAGGTTTTGGACTACCGGAAGCAATTATTTCGGATCGTGATTTTAAATTCACTAGCGCAGTATGGTGTGAAATTCAACGTCGACTACAAATTGATCAAGCAATGGCCACAGCTCGACATCAACAAACCGATGGTTTAGCGGAGAGTATGATTAAAGAGATTAAGAAAGTTTTGTCTAAACTTGCTGGAGACTATCGAACCATCTGGAATGAAGTCTTACCGTTTGTGGAGTTTTTAGTGAAAAAACCGAAACTGTTCTTCCCCGGATTGAACTCTCGCTCTCACATTAGGAGTGCAATGCCCTACCAAGTAGGCCATAGCGGGTTCATTCCCAAAACTTTATATTAAAGCCTCTCAAAAAAGGAGGCTTCATTTTTTTCAGAACAAAATCAAAAAGAACAATGGATGTCCATTGTTCTTTTATATGAGGCTTAACCTCTTTCTACCTAAGGTACCAAATAGACTAATAAATAGTCTATAATACATCTTTTCGTCTTTGATTCTAAGAATTGGCACGTCATATCTCCTACTGACTTGCCATTCTCATAGGTAAAATGTGGAAAATTTGCGACGTTATCGATAAGTCGCGTTAAAATTTTAGAATTTAAAATGAAACTTACATAATCCATATACTGCAATTAGATTGGTTGTGTTTTTGTGCTATGATGTAGAAAATAGTATAGTATAATTGAGTATATTCCGTTTTACAGTACCCAGTGTAGTTTGGTAAATAAGATACTACAATTTATTTAAAATAGTTGTGGTAGACGACTGGTGTAGTAGGTATTGTTATTGATTGTGGAGACACGACTGTACTTCAGCGTAATTGCGTCCAACTCTTTAGCATTATCTGCCAAATCACTTACTAAAGATGAGAAATTGGACATATACTATATGGCAGAATATCAGATTTCATCCATTTCGGTTTGATCTTGAATAACTTTGAAAATTTCTCTTTTGAATCAGAAGGTAATATATCTTTCGGAAAATACACAATCATTGGATTTATCATATCTTCTTCGATTAAATAGTAGCCCTGATTATTGTAAACAATTGGTAGAATATAACCTAATCCAAATTAAACAGCTTAAGTAAACCTTCAACAGTTCTAAGTCTATTGATATAGTATCGGGCACATAATTTTTCCATCTAGTCAAAAATTCCTTCATGGAGATACGCTCATTAGCACGATCCTATCATTAATTAGTTTAATATACTAGTGATTGAAGAAGTGTATGGCCATAAGTTCGACTAATCATATCTTCCGATACGTGGAACTGAATATCTAACATTAATAAAACCAAACTCTTACCGACTACATTATTAGCGCCATTCTCTGTCGGTTTCACAGATGTAGAATGGAGTTTAAGACAGTTTACGATAACTTCCTCTGGTATATCATGTTCGGTCAAAGAATTTTGGATTTCTCGTAAAGATATACAAGCTAAATTCATGTCATGCTCCATTACAGATAGCAAAATCAATTCCAATATCGATATCAAATACTCCAAATTGAAGATTCTCCATTCCCCTTAACATTGAATTATATTTTTAGTACCATTTAATTCAAACGCTTTGATACTATTTAAGTGGTCGAGTAGTTGAATTTTTGAAGCTTGAATATTATCCAACAGGTATTCTGTTGAGCAAATAGTTGGAGAAGTAATAGAACTATCCTGTGAGTGAATATAATTATTAGCTAACTTTGAAGCTACTACTTCCTCTGTAAATAGGCAATAAGTTGGCGAGAGAATCGAATTTCGGTCTTGTCTTTGTCACTGAAATTAAGTAATTATAACTACCTTCTACGAAAAATGATCCGGAATTTACAATAGCTATTGACTGAGACGGTTGTGGTTTATTGGATGAAGAGTAAGCATTGGATAGAGAATATTTTGAGACTTGTTGATCAACATGTTCCAACAATAAAAATAGATTTGAAGTCTCTGCATGTCGAGCAGCGTAAGTTTCTCCTAAAGTGCAAAGAACAGCTTCATCGGTATCAGAACCTCGAAGAATTAATGGATGATTGGACTCTAACAGTGATACAATTTCAGGACTAAGTATGAACTATGTTGATAATATACTCGACTTCCAGAATCATATAATCGCTTTCATTTCCACTTGGGAGGGCATGAATGTCATTGAAGAGAATATTGTACTGACCAGTTGAAAGCATTGAATTTTAGCTTGTCCGAAAAATGGAAAGAGAAATATGAGGAAAGAAATCGAACAAAAATTAATCAAGAGGTTATCCTAGAGTATTTCTTTGCTGATTATTATACTGAACCTTCAACAAACGGAAAGAATTTTAAGAAGGGAACATAAGTGCCCAACTGGAATTAAGGGTTAATATTATTATTCCGAAGGGATTGGCAAAGGAAATCTGTTTGTGAGATACAACACTAGTGCTGACAGTGTTGGGGTACTGATTGATTATGACGTGGAACAGAAATGACTTGTTATCTACACGCTCTTAAAAGACCTGTCGTCTTAGGATAACCCTGAAGCAAAGTATAGGGCACATTTCCTTTTATGAACACTAAGGTCCAGCTCAAGTATCCAAGATGATGCCACCGATTGAATTGGTTTTTGTGTTTTTCCATTCAAAACCACAATGTAAATTGATGCCCTTACTGAATTCCATAGAAAATATGTCTGATATTGAACAAGAAATTCACTCAAATTGGTTGAAATCTTCACCAACTTGCAGTTATAAATGCTATCCAACTACAACCCTTCAAACAAGTTATTTGCAAACTACTTCAACAGAGAGAAAAGCTTACGCTATACATGCAGTATTTCAAGTTCATGATGACATTGACTTAGTCGGAATGCACAATGCTGTGAAAGAAATGATGCTCAAACATGACCTACTACGATCTAGGTAATTTCATTAATCATTATTCACTCCAGGTTTGTGCCAACTTCTGCTGGATATTTTCATGTTCTACCTTCAGAGTTTAGTCCCACTGTAGATACTGCCAATAATTTAGAAGAGTATTTATTGGCTGATCGAGAAAGGGGATTCGATTTCAATGATAGTGTTTGGTTTCGCATTTGCTTGATCACGAATGGATTAAGTTATTCTCATGTGGTATTTACTATTCATCATATGCTTTATGATGGATATAGTCTTCCAATCTTTTTTGATCAGATTTTTATTGCATATAGAAATCAGCCAATACGGGGATCTATACCTTTTGAAACTGTTATCAACTTTATTGATAGCGTGTCTGCTTCCGAAGCCTGTCAGAGTTACTGGAAAAGCTATTTATTGAATCATACACCTTCCATTGGGTTTTCTCCCTTAACACAGCTACCGTTAGTTAAAACAACCAGGACATCACAAATCTCTTATGCAACTCTTTATGCATTAGCAACAAAATGGAATACTTCAGCTCTCAGTATCACCAAATTGGCTTGGGCTATTACACTCAAAACATTTACAATGCAGAGTGATGTTCTATTTGGGAACGTTGTGAACGGAAGAGATGTTCCTTTACCAGGAGTAGAAAGGTTTATTTCATTCTAAATCTGATTCTTTAGCATTCTGGGTCTTATGAACAACCTAATTCCTTGCCGAGTACAAGTAATTGAATCACTTCCTATTTCTACGCTTTTGAGTCAGATTGACGAAATTTATAAAGCCGGTATCGACTTTTCTTTGACCAAACTGGCTGATATCCAAGCATGGGTAGGAAAACCTGCAAATTACAAACTCTTTGATACCTTGTTAACTTTTCAGATTGCAGATAGCGCTCCTTTACAATCTGATTTGGATGGTGATGACTTTAAATTACCGACATTTGTGAAAGCTACAAAATTACAGAATATTACAGAATACGTTGATTATGGTATACTTCTAGACATCTTTCCAACAGCGGGGAATTTAGATTTGAAATTAGGTTACGACCTTAATATTCTTAGTCCAATGTATGCAGCTCAATTGTTGCACTTCTTTGATTATGCATTGACAAACATTACAAAGGTTATAGAAAATGGCAACAAACAAGCATTGCTGTACGATGTGATTAAGCCAAGTGGTCATCATCTTACCAAACTACTTACTATTGGAGTCGGACCACAGCATGTATTATCGTGGAGCTCGGTTGCACAAACAATTGAATCTCTAGCCGCTATGAATCCTAACTCTCTTGCAATTACTGCTGGAAACTATTCAATCACTTACAAGCAATTGAATGGGTACTCGGATGCATTCGCGAACCAATTAATAAGTGAAGGCACCATACCTGGAAACTATATTCCTATTATTTCATTCTCTTCCATTGAATTTATTGTTGGGATTATTGCAGTTTTAAAGTGCGGTGCAGTGGCCGTTCCCATTGACGCTAATCTGCCTGGAAATTTGTCCGATGAAGACCTTAGATATATAATCGATACATGTCAGACAACAACAATTCTATACCACGACCGTATCGATGATAAATTCTATCAATTCTTCGATAAATCAAAAGGAAGACCGTTACGTTTACTAGAACCGCATCCCTTAGACTCTGCTCCATCCGTTATATTAGATGAAACATCTCCAGCATATACGCTATTCACTAGTAATGACATTGGACCACCCAAAGGGATTATTTTATCCCATGGTTCTCTGATTGGCATGGGTTGTACTGAACCAAATGTTTTACAGGTCAGTAAAGAGTCTGTAGTGGGTAATTTCGCTCCAGTTAATACCACTCGGTTTGTAACGGAAGTATTCTGTACTCTACTGGCTGGTGGTTCCTTACAAATTCCTAGACATAATCAATATTTAGAAACTATGAAAGCATGTAATACACTATTGATCACTCCTTCATTGTTGGATTTAATGATACCTTCGGATCATCTTAATCTCAAAACAGTTGTGATGGTATCAGAACTACCATTTTACAGTTTACTTGAACGATGGGAACATCAAGTCAAACTGTATATAAGTTATGGGTTCCCATTACCAACATTTACTGCTCTTTCAAGATCGAATTCTAAATTTAATTGTGGTTTTTCAAAGCTTAACACAATGAATTATATTTTGGACCATCAAATGTCATTAGTACCATTCGGAGGAATCGGTGAATTATATGTAGGAGGTAGTCACTTTTCAGTCATCAACGACTCCAAAATCTCCAGTATACCAAATCATTTTGAAGCTGATGGAACACAATTGTACAATACTGGAATGATCTGTCGATGGAGTCATCAAGGAGAATTGCTACTAATGGGAGATGTGGATGCAAAGCCAATCCTTAACGGGGTTCCAATAGACCTCACACAAATTGCAGATATGTTGAACAAACTCTCTGGTGTTCGACGAGCAGTTGTTCTGGTTAAGGATGATGATATTATAGCATACTTGTCCCCTGAACATTTAGACATTAGCCTTATCATACAAAAGTGTCTAGTACATTTACCATTGTTTTTCATTCCCACAAAATTTGTTCCAATAGATACTTATCCGTTAGATTACTTTGGAATGGTATTTTAATGTATTTAATTGTAGGTCGATATCCAAGCATTACTCCATTATCAATAAATGCAATATTATCGTTAGCTAATACAGTTCAATCAATCGCGAGTGTTTTAAAAATTTATTAGCCATTGATTAATTTTATATGAATTGTGCAACTTGATCAAAAATGTCTAAACAACTATATTGAACGAAAGGTCAATCAATGATTTTCTAGCTTTTGATACTTGGAACAGTTGCGAATGAGTTCTTGGTAATTGAATCCAGTGCTGTACTTGGTCATGAATCCAATTGAATTACGATTCAACAATACTGAACGTAATAATCTAACATCAATTGAAAAGTTTGATAAATAACAATCAATCATTCCATAAATGTAAAATGATGGAATAATCTGTAAAAGTAATAGTATTTTTCGACTTTGAATCAATAATTGTTGGGCTGACTCATGAAATTCTTTCATCTGGCTGATATTTGCAGGAATCCTACAATTTGGACTGTTTTGCAAAGGGGAGTTTACAATCAATAAGGGGTTGACAGTTGTACCAATAGTTGGATTATCAAACAAAGGAGCAATCAGTTTAAAATGACATAATGTGGTATTCAAATCTGTCAAAGATACTATCTTATTCCATATATCTTCCAAATCTTGCGATTCAAAAAAGGTGATTTGCAAATGTTCCAAACACTTATTGGTGGTTAAAATTGATTTAAGGCTATCGAAACTATCTTCTATCATTTGGCTTTCTTTGAATGTTATTTCTAATCGTTCTATGGAATTGCTATTCTCCAATGAAGAACAAATTATTTCTAGAGACTCGGCCGTGGCAGATAGTAATGAGAGTTTCTTCAACCCTTGATTATTTTCAATTAGCATAACCACATCACTCGCATAATTTTCACCAATGAAAGTAGTGCACTTGATTAAATCGGTTTTCTTTGCTAATTCAGGTATCCAAACACTATTGAATAAATAATTTAAGGTTTTTTTACCTTGTATCCCCTTCAAGAACAGCAACATCATCATCATCATCATCTCTTCTAAGTATGAGAAATAGAATTCAGTACAAAGTATCATAATAGAAAGTTTGCAGCGTTTTGCAGTTTGATATTGAGTGAGCAATTGATTCTTCTGATCCAGCCAATGACCCGCTAAAGTGTAAACCTGTTAAATTGCTTGACAGACTAAGGGAACTGAATATTTCTGGTTCAAGAAGTACGAAAACCTCTAAGCTGGGAATATTTGAAAAAATTGGAAGGCCAACTCCATTGCTATAGTAGTTGATTAAATCATTCAAGTGACATCCAAACACACATATCGTTGTTAATTTAGGCAATGATTCTAATAACTCTAGGTAGGGAATGATTTTATGAACAGTTGGGCAAATCATTACATTACTCAACCGTATGCTTTGCTTCAAAAGGTTCAATCTCTTCTCATATTTTTGTTTGTAGTCTGTATGAATGATAAGCGATTGAGCGTTTCTTGGGTCTTTACAAGGAACCTTGCATAGAGAATCTAGTTTCTGTTCAATTTTGTTCATCAGCTGTCTTGAAGCCAATGAATTCGCTTCCTGGCTTGATTCCAAAGCAGCCAGTTGTTTCTTCAAATGATCATGTTTGTTCCAGTCATTGTTTGAATATCCGCGCATCTCCATTTTAGTTATATAGTATTGAAGTTTGTTTCAATTCAATTTGGAAAATGAAAACAGTAAATTTAGCACAAGTCAATCATAAAAACTGCTTGAATTCATGCACATAGTGCGAGATGTCCCTAAATACTGCCTATGAAAGTTGATCTTATATCAGAATGGATTGATCACTTAATAGTTATCAGAATCTAATCAATTCCTGAATGTTGAAACTAAATGTATGTACTTTAAATCCTAGTTGTTACTATTAAATGCTCACTTAAGTATATCTTCGTCAGTATGTTGTTTTCTGCCACCACGCTTAAATAACGATTAACTTAAATTATTAGTGTCATTTTAATGCAAGGTTTGATTATTAGTATGGGATTTAGAAATTATATAAAGAATTGTTCTTTTAATATAGATGTAGTCAGTTTATTGTTTAAAAAAGACGTTTCTTGGCAATAAAAGTAGCAGTAGAAACTCCATAGAGATAATTATCTTTAGCAAAAACCGACAGATACGTCGATTGGGATTCATTAGTGTAGATCATTGATTTATCTTGAATCAGTTTCTGGCCATTCCATAACCCACCCCAAGCACCACCACCAACGACATAAACCATATCAGAAGTAGTCCCAGGTAAATCACCAGTGAGGGCAATCATACTATCCAATGTATCAGCATTAGGCAATTGGTACAGATTTTGTACAATTTGACATGGCTTTACACAGTTTCCAAAGAAACAGAATGGTTTCTTGGTTGGTGTACAATCAGGATTAGTTATTCTATGAAGCCCATCAGTGGACAGGAAATAGAGTGGAGCACCAGGCTTTTGATTACCCCAAAATGGTCCAACTCCGAAATTACGTCTTTTTGGAAGTACAACTTCTAATTGATTTGCATTTCCAAATCCAGTGGTGGTGTGAAACAAAGATCCATCACCAAGAGATGCCCAAACATGCGAACCTCGAGTAAAAACAGCAATAACAGTGTCAACACCATCAAGATGTTTAATCCATTTCTTTCCATTAAACTGAATAAGTGATCCTGTTCTTGGTTCAACTCCACCTGCTCCGGATGTTGCCCAAATATTGTTGTCGTCGGTACCATGGAAATCACGAATGACATATCTTAAAGGAAATGGCAACAATACTACATTCCATTTTGGAGTAGCAGCAGAGAAGTCAAATTGCCATAGTCGACCAATGTTGTTTTCAAACTGATCAGTTGGAGAACCGCCAGCCCAAGCAATATTAGATCCAGGAACGGCAAAAATAGTTACAACAGTATCAAACCCTTCATAAGTGATGGATTTCTTGGACGTGATGTTGTAGTGCATGATAGAGTATCCTAATGGGAATGCAATGATATCAGAGTTTGGACCAATTAAAGCAGGTTTGCTGGTTATGCTGTTGGCACTTTGGTTAGCAGCTTGGACAAGTTCCCACGGGAATTGTGAAAATTGAGGTGTTGTAGTTACAGCATTGACTGGAGATGTAACTGGTGTTGATGCAACAAAAGTCGCGAATAACCCTAAGATGGCAGTTGATAGCATTTGAGTGATTGAAATACCCGTGCTCCTATTTATACTAAGGCGGTGAAAATGTTTCTTCATTGGTCCGGAACCTCAAACCCGATCCAAAGATTGATGGGTCTTCTTTTTTATCATTCTTTGGTACTTGTTCTGATTAATCCTTGCAAGATTTTAATTCTTTTTTTGTTTTACTTTGAATTTAAATTTTAGGTATCCAATATAGTTATCGTTCGGTCCAACTTGTTCTGTTTTAAGCTTTATTGGATAATGATGTGTGGGACTTGCATGTGAAACTTGCGGTAAACACATCCAGAGTTTCACATTCATTAACTTCAAAGAATTAACTTTGGATTTCTGAAGGTTAAAATATTTGAGCAGTCTAAATTCGAATCTTGCTCAGATTTTGATTATTTCTGAATGTGACTGGAACGTAATCGCGTTCTTTGGTTTCTATCGGGGATACTATTGCTAATATTTATCTGCCCTGCCGCAAAAGGTCCATTGCGTTAGCATGCATCGAGTGGAGTTCGTTGAAAGTGTCCAAATCTTCCTGAAATCTATTCTATAATCACTATAAACAAAAGTAAATTGTACAGTCTATCAAGCAGTGCTGTTCAAAGTTGAAATATCATCTAAAAAATCAAAAATATGTTATTGAGGGTGGTCCCTGAAATTGATGAGAGTCGATTCTGGAAATTTGAATTTTGATCGGGTCACCATCATCAGATACAAGTTTAACTTCTAAAGTGGATGTATAAAATGGGCAACGCGAAGAAAAGGATAACCCCACCTAAAGAGTTAGATATTGCTTGGGTAGAGTTTGATTCGATGCCAATAGAGTACTCAAAATGTTCCCTGCTCAATACATCATCTCTAAGTGAGTCGTAATTCGTTTATAGAAACAGAAACAAGAAATATGGGTTAGGGTTAGGTTACAAACTAAGACATTGAGAGAATCACATTGAAATCATTGCATTTCCATCAATTTCTTTGTCAATGATTACATCGATGAAAAGGCAATCAAATAGCCGTTCACCAACTTTTTTTTTAATCAAAAACCTTTGCTCCTTTACTATGATTTCCATTTAGAAAACGACCCACAGTTTAGAGAAGCGGCATTACATTCAGCCGTAGATGTCGAATAGCCAAATCCAATTCATTTATACTTTCATTTCATCTAATTATTAAAAACAAAAATTTAAAAACAGTCCATATTATCTGGAATTTATCTGGGATACTCATTCTCTTTCCTATTTTATAGCCTGTTTTGAAATTTTAGTTTCTTTAATTTCATGAAATGAAAACCAAAAATTCATTCGATTGGAAATTCAACATCTACAACTAAAGTGTGTTTACCTTGCCTCTTAGCCCAAACAAAAAATCACTGCTGATTCTCATACCCATTACTAACTCAAGATAACTTCATATGAAGATTTACCGAGCTATATTTCAAGTATTATCTCTTTAATTTTAGGGTCAGAGTCATATTTTAATTCAGATGATCCTGACATGTTCCACTTCATTCTCGTTTAGCAGCGGCACATCAAATTTCGCACAATTGATTGTCAACTTCAGTCAATTATGTGGGTCGTAACGAAAATTGGATTCCATAACTGAAATTGTTATAATCTCGTTTAGTTTTTAAGCTCTTAGAAATTTCGAAATTTCCAACCTCACTTTAATTAATAAAACATTTATATGGAATCATAAAATTTTATGGTTTATGGTGTGTAAATACTACGAGAGATACTTCCATCTTGAAATTGGGTTTCTGTCAAATACACTTCTCCACTATCGCGTACACCTTCAGTCAAAGAAACCGTCAAACCACCCTTTTGATCACCATGGTTCAAAAACATCGCATCCGTAATATTGGTAGCAGTTCCTTTACTAATTGTAAAAGGTTGTGATAAAGAAGTTGGTTTTTGTTTAAACATCCATGCCATCAGACTATCAACGTTTACGAATTCAACCTTGAAGGTAAATTCGGCTGACGTTTTTCCTTTAGGAATGACATACGAAGGTAGATAAAAGCGATGTTTCCAATTATTTGGCCCATCTACAGCTGGAACCCTAGTGTATTCAAGTTGGCGAATAGTGTTCCCCTTTGTATCAGCCAGAAAAAGTTCATAGTCAAAGGAATCAGGTCTAGGTCCTGGAGTGTTGATGGAAAGCCAATGGATTTTAGTTTGCTTAGCAATGAATGGAAATCGTAAATCAAACGATATTTTGAATGGATTATTAGTTTTGATTTCGTTGATTTGATGGAATCGAGCGGTTGCTACCGAAGGAGAATTATCAAAGGAAAAAGCGTGCACAAGACTGACCAGGAAAACAATAAACTGTAACATTTCAATTGATTTGATAAAATTATTAAAATGCTTTCTTTTGTGTTTTATAGCCATGTTTTGTACTCGTTGTTGTTACACCGTCCTCCTATTTGACCGCTCACCGCACATAGGTTGATTATGGAGGGTCTTGAGCTATCTAATCCAACACAATTTTTATTAACTGCTGAACGTTCTAATTAGCTTTGAAAATGTTTAGCAACATTGACATAGTCCACATATAGTTTGGCAGTCTTAAGTTTAGATGAAAAACTATTAACGACATTAGAATTACAAATACTCTCTAATAAAACAAAGTGTGTATAACAAGAAAGAATGTGGGTAGAGAATTAAGCTTTTAAAAAAACAATTGATTATCACTCCTCCAATCTACCCATCAAATACAAGAATTGAGACTGTTTCCGTTCTTGAGCCAACTTCAACAAATCCACCAACGAAAAACAAGATCCAAATCGAGGGTGATCAACCAAAACAGCAATCATATCATCCAATTGAGAATCAAATAAATTCACAAAGAAATCTCGTGTCAATATTAACCCTGCTGTTGACAAAATCAAATCAATATGTTCCAATAGTTTAAATTGACATGCATTCAATAATGCTTGGTTACCATTTGCATTGACATCTATCCTCGTATTTACTAATAGAACTCTAATAATTCGTGAATCGATCGGATAACAGCATGCCATCTCCAAAGCATGATTGAAATATGAGCTCGGGAATTCTTGTAATCGTGCATCCACTAATAATTTTATCACAATATCATAATGATTCGTTATACAAGCAACTTCAAGACAATTACCAAACGTTAATGAAGGATCCAATCTTGTATCATTGAAAAGTAATTTAATAGTAGATTTCAAATTGGATTCTAGAACTAATATCAGAGATTCATGAGTATCTGTATCAACAATAAATTGATTATGATGAATAATAGATTCAATTAATTCTTCGTTATGATTTTCTATACATGTAAATAAAGCCATATTGTCATTCATGGAAACTTGCATAGTTTCATCCTTCAACATTACTTCCAATACTTGTTGTTTAAAGTTCGATAATCCATTATTGATTCCATCTATACAAGATTCAAATAAATCTTGTTTAAATGATTGATCCAATTCATTCCATTGATTTTTAAACATACGATTAAATTGACAATAATGTTCATTTTCAAATATAAATAGAATTTGACATTGTTTTAATGTGTGATTGATTTCCATATATTTGGAAATATCTATTAAATATTCGCTATATCGTTTCTTGTTACGTTGAAAAAGTGTTGACATTAGTAACGTTGATTGTTTATATGATTGAAATGTTAATCGAGGTGTGAAAGGTATTCGAATTGATTTGGAAACTTTTCGTAAATTGTGATAATCTAGGATATGTAAATGACTGGCTATCATTATCTGTATTTCTATAGGAAGATTAATCATTTTCGTTTTATTTTAAAAACTTTGTTCAGTGATTTCCATTCTGGTTTTATATCCATGATTTTCGCGCTATCCAAACATTAAAACTCGCACTCGGGTTTTCGATAAACCCGAACCACCAAGATGATGTTTTGCCTGCTGAAAATGAAACGAAAATTCTTGAACTTGGATTATACTATGTAATATGATACAGACTATGTTAGTAAAGTGATACAGTACCACTTAAGAATTGATAGACGTCCAAATTTCTTTCATATCTGATCAAGTCCTTGGCCTGATAAATTTCACAACTTTTCTAGATCAATCCGATTCCAAATGATCGGTATTTAGACCGTTTTCATTGAATTAAACTGAATATTATTCTGATTAAATAATTACTTACAGTAGTCTTTATTTTTCAAAACTATAACAAATTGTATAAACTGGGTTTCAAAATATTAACAGCATATATATTAAGGAACTGAAACCGATTCAAGAATCCATTCGACCTAGTTTGTCATTCGGACGTTTGTGTACGTATATAAAATCATCGAAGCCTAAAGCAACTTCACTTGCAGAATTTTCACGACATTTATGTGACACTTTGCCTTTGAGAAGTCCGCCTGGAATTGGATCGATCATGTCAAGAGCCTTTAAAGGAAATACATTCTGGCCTTTTGACACAACTAAAAGTAATTCTTCAATCCATTTGGCATCACCCATTAGTGATTGAACTTCTTTGCCATTGCAGATACTTGTAAGGTACAAACTAGAGACAACATCTTTGGTTTCCCTATGAGATAAAATTCCAATCTTTCCTCCTAAATTGTTTATTTCCCATGAATCGCCAGATTCAAATTGCGGTGGTCTAGCAGAAGATATCGGTGGAGTGGATAATTTCTCATCCAAGTGTTTTCGCAAGAAGTGCTGCAGCTCATGAATAGTTGTCACAAGCGCAAGCATTTTCAGAAAAGGTATGTTGTTAGATGTTACTGTGTAACAATCATAATTGATATTTACACAATGGCCACTAACTCGTGCATCAAACCATCCATATTCATCCTCGACGTAGCAATCTTTAGGATAACCTAAAAGAGTTGAATTGTATACCTTGGGACTCTTAAATCGAATGATTAACTCCTTTTCTTTGATTGTAGTGAGAATTTCTTCATGGTTTGCTTCTAGTTGAAAGGTAGATGTAAACTCTGGCAATTTTAATAATTCGGAAAGGGTTTGAATTGTTTGTATAACATCCGAATTCATTCCACTTGGGTAGTGAATTTGAAACATTTCTTCTTTAATAATCAATAAACTTTCGCTAGAGTTCCCTTTAAGATGTTCCGTATTGTTTAATTCATTGTAAACGTAGATTGCAGCAGGTCCGTACAGTTGTACCCACTGAGCTTCGGTGCGTTTGAAATAAACGGGTAATTTCTTTGGCCTCTCTTTGAGTTCTTTAATGAGTTCGTCGAGTGAATCTTCTTTAAGTTCCTCAATAAATGCAATGAGAGAATCAATGGAGTGGTTAGTTTGTTTGTTCATTTCCATTAGTTTGAAAAAGTTAAATTTCTGTTCACACACACTCACCTAGTCAGTCCATTTCAAAAACTAAATCAGTGAAAGAGTTGAAAAGTTTCGGAATTTTCTTGTATATTTATGAGAAAGAGCATTTTTAAGCAGTTATGCTCGTGCAATCTGGACAATTAAAATAGACTCAACTTTTGATAAAACAAAGTGTGTGATAACCTGTAGAGTGTATAAAATGCAATATATCCAATTTTATTGGTTAAAAACTGGTATCCATCTGGTAGCATTACATTTTTGTTATTTATGATTTACATGTATGTTCGTTATATTAGAAGTCGTGAATTTAGAAGACAAACTTAGTATTTTTAAGTTTACTTTGATTTAAAATGAATGTTTGAATTGTAGTAAAGGACAGCATTCATTTATATATATGTTGTCTCTTAGTACAAATCAGATTTAACAGATGTAGATTTCGGTTTCGGTAAAAGAAACTGTCGCGTTTGTTGACATATTCCTAGTCTAAATGATCCAAGCAAAAACTAACATAAAAAAGTTCAAATTCAATCGTAATACAAAAAGAATTTAAGTAGTAGGCAAACGGAAATTCATTCAGTTGGAATTACAATATTTTGTATTAAACCTACAATTCTATCGTATAATTCTTCTTCCATACCCTCTACTATACCCTCCTCTTCTAAGGAAAACAACCAATACAAATATCATCACCAACAATATCCCAACAATAATACCAACAAAAATACTAATATGTAAAATACCAAAGCCTGATAAATATCCAGTTGAAGAACTATAACCTTCAAGAGTTAAACTTCCTACGTTAACGGTAGCTATTGAATTTCCAGTATATATTCCAGAAACATCAATTGATAACACAGCTTTAGAAGCAACAATTTGAATACTTTTCCCACTTAAATCAACTTTTGTTACGTTGATAAACTTGAATATTCTCTCTTTACCAAGTGGTCGAAGTAGGAATCTGGAATCTGGAAAGAAATCAAGGTTTGTTATTGATCCGCCAAATGTTCCTTTCCATTTTTGTGCATAAGCAACTGATGATTCAGATATACTATATGATTTAAGTACACCCAAAGTTTCAAATCCATTTCCAATTCCAGTTACTGATTCTGCACTTATTTTTTTGAATTTAACTTCCTCATTGAATGCAGAATCCATTGCCAAACTGAATTCTTCATCAGTGATCGGTCTGGTGGATGAAGTTCCCCATTTTTCAAGTACATGATACCATGCTCTGTATTGAAATCCATATTCTTGTGGATAAATTTCAATATCTATCTTTTCAAAACTTGCTGTACCATAAAGATAAAAATCGGACATTTCTAGTTTATAAGGTGTGTTTTGGGAAATAGGTATGGAAGAATTACTGAATGTTTTTCCAACAACATCCTGTTCCAAACCACTCTTTGGATTGCTAACTTGTTTATCAAAAGTCCCTACCGATGGCCAATACTGTACACCCGACCCAACTTTTAAAGGCAATACGAGACTGGGATCTGTTGATGTTGTTTTCGCTTTTTCAATAGACTTTAATCCTTGTAACTTCAAGGTTCCTTTTGTGATTGAAGCATTGATTAATGGTAAACTGATACTCGATACTTCCAATGTTAATAATGCTCTATCAGCTACGATCCGTATTGTTTGACCAACCAAATCAATACGTGTAACTTTTGTAAAATTGATCAAACGTTGTTTGTTCTGAGCATACAATGAAAGAATGGTTTCACGAAAGGCATCATTAAAAATACCACCAAATTCCCCTGACCACTTTTGTGCATACCCAACATTGTTGAGAAACACAAGAGTTTCAAATCCAGTTCCGGATGGTTTAGCAGATTCCACCGTCAATGAAATCAGTCGCATGTTCCATAAGAGGAACGAGGATGGACTGAATGCAGCATCCAATGCCAAACTAACTTCTTCATCCGTAATTGGTTTTGTAGAATTTCCCCATTTTTTCAACGTTTGATACCAATCTTTAGTTTTGCCATAACTATCTGTCAATTCAAACGTCACATCCATCTTTTCCATAGCAAGTGATCCATACATATAACATTTATTTGCATTTAATGAATAATTTCCAATTTCAATGACTGATGAGTAGTTTTCGTAGGTTTTTGGAACAGTATCAGTTTCATCAAATTGAATCAATGTTGATTTCTGTTTAACAGATCCCATTGATGGCCAATTTACAGTACCAGTGGTTGTATTTAATTGAACTGTCTCTGTTGGACTAATTCGGTCCTCTTGTCCATTGACAGAAGAAAGTATCAACATACTTTTTACTAATTTGTGTATGTTGTACATTCTTGTTTATAATTATTTTATTTTCATGACCTTTAAATATTCAGAGAGTACCCAATCCATTTGGTATGTGGCTAGCATGTCCTTCACCCCAGCACCATTTTATGTATGGGACTTTAACACTTAATATAAATAGCTGTTGTGAAATGTCATTAAAATTGTTTTGATTATATAATTGTTTTTAATGTTATTTATGTTTTCAGTGAGTTATTTAACCCTAACTTCAAATCTTGAGTAGGGTTACTTAGGGTTA
Source organism: Globomyces pollinis-pini (assembly GCA_025399215.1). NCBI lineage: Eukaryota > Fungi > Chytridiomycota > Chytridiomycetes > Rhizophydiales > Globomycetaceae > Globomyces > Globomyces pollinis-pini. The sequence goes on along the minus strand of MU621171.1, from coordinate 38,390 downwards.
CTAATAGGGTTAGGGTTATTTGTAGTTAGGGTTATTTGTGATCAGTTAGGGTTATTTGACAGTTTTAGGTTGTTTTGAAATTTTTTAAAATGAATGAAGATTGTTTATTATTCACTACTAAATTATTCCCTACTTTATTAGGTTGATTTCATAAATATCACTAACTTAATATTAGGTAGAAATATTACTTTAAATTGTTGTAATAACAATTCTATAAAATGTTTAAATAATCAAATAATTTCAATGTAATACCAACAACCCTAATAATAGTAATTTAAACAATTTCAATCTAAAAGGTGAAATACCTACCGAAATATCAAAATTAAAATACCTAAATCAAATGTATGATCAGAAAACTAACAAAAAAAAAGTGATCTATCAGAAAATCAATTACAAGGTCTCATACCAATTGAATTAAATCAACTATCAAACTTAATATCAATGTAATCACTAAAAAAAAATACTAACAAAAAGTAATATTTCAAATAATTGGTTATATGGTCAATTACCCTCTCAACTAAATTTAACCTCTTTAAAAATAATGTATCCTTATTCAAATAATAGTAGTGATTTCAGTTCAAACAAATTAACCGGTTTCATCCCTCCTTCAATAACTTCTCTACCAAAATTAAAATCAATGTATTGCTCTGATATTTAATCTTAGTTTCTTACAATCAAACGACTTGACTGGTTCAATACCTAAAGATTATGATGATTCTATAGTATCAATGTATGTTTTCATCATCTGATCTATAATATTAAACAATTGAAAATTTCAATCACCACTACCCTCTATCAATTCAAATATCTTTCTACTATTTTATCAATTCAACTATGATTCTTGATCTCTTTTGTCAAATCAAATACTAATAATATAGTGATTTTTCACAAAACAAACTATCCGGACCAATCCCCAAAGAAATAGTCTCAATCAAAAACTTAAACTACCTGTAAACCTCAAATCTAACATCCATAGTAATCTAAAATCAAACAAATTCACCGCTCCATTACCTCCCAAAGCCCTCTCTCATCCAAACCTCAAAGATGGCTCTTTTCTGTATTTCTCCCTTAAATTGACCCCTTAGATTCGATAATTATTTATTTCCTTCAAATACCACAAACAGTGATGTGGTCGAGTCAAGACCTTTTCCTTCCTTTTTAATGGTTTCTGCTATCGGTGGTTGTGTTGTTTTCATTGTCATCTTGTTTTCTCTCTTCTCTGCTCTTGCTAGGCGTGTCTCTGGTATAAAACCAAAAGGCCCTCCAAAGGTAAAAGTAATATACTAACAATCTAGGTATTTATAAAAAACAAACTAAATTTTAGATCATTCAAATCGAAGGAACAACCCAACTGACCGAAAACCTTCTCTCCGATGACGACATCTTGGAAAAAACAACCCTTGAACGTCTCAAACAAAGTACTGATTCACAAGATAAACAGAGATCATCAATACAAACAGAAGAACATTTCTATGTGGAACATATAAAGCCAAAACTGGAATCACAGTATATCCAGGATATGGCCACTCGTACTCCCAAAACCTTTAAACCTCGACTATCAGATATGGCTGTGGTGCACTGCACGTCTGTGCGCGATGTCAATCATGAAAGTGGCAAACATCTCGATTCTAATCGAGAAAGTAAATATTTATTACCCGAACAAAGTCGTGAAAGTAAATTATTATTACCCGAACACAGTCGTGAAAGTAGATTATCATTCAATGGACCAAATCGGGAGAGTTTTGTGGCATCCGCACATGATCCAAACCGAGAAAGCCTTCTCGTTCAACGTTCATCCACACCTCTTTCAACCAGCCCACAACTGGATATTTTTCAAAATGGATTTCCAGATCAAATTTGTTTTTTCACCAATCATATCAACGTACAACCTTTACTTGATCTTATTGAATATTTATACCTACCAGTTCTTGTTGATATCAATGTAAAAAAAAATTCAAGATTAAAAAAAATTAGGCAAATCAACCCTATACTGCCAATTCAAGTGTCGAAATCAATATCGAACAAGATCATATCATTCAAGTTTACCAACAGTAATTTCTAACATTATTGATCTGTAGTATCTATGATGGATGGTGTTTTGGTCGTAATATGACCAGTGGCCAAGAAGGATATTTCCCAGCATATTGTACATTTCCATCACATCCAACCCACCTCAACATTTTTTATTTCAGTTCTACATCACCATCACCACATATTCTTGATTATGCCTATTCACTCTTTCCTGATCGTATTACTGTTTATTCACAAACTCACCAAGATCTTTATCCTCTCTTTAACGCCTTTGGTAATTTATTGGTCAATTTATTTTTTGTAGATGGTACGGAATTGTTTTTGGTTTGTGGAGATGTTGAGTTTATACAACCTGTATTGGAGTTTGCTGAAGGGTTTGCTCATGAACGATGGCCACTTTTGAATATTCATGCTATTGCTGATGAGTAAATGTAATTAATTTTATTTTTCGTTGTTGTTGTTGTTGATTGAGTTGAATAAACATTTTTTTATATTGTTTAAATTTATTTAGTTAGTCATTTTAGTTTTTAGATGGAGTGAACGTGTTGTTGAATGTCAATGTCACGTTGACACAAGTTGGTGACTATAATTTTTCCATTCATGCATTGACTCATTTCTACCAATTTGAATCAAAGTTAATCAATAATGTTTTTGAGTATTGATTTTCCGATTGCGTTTTGACATCATGTTTACGAGTCACATTCTTTTGATTGCCTCTTTTTTATAGGCAACTTGTCAATAAGTTGCCTCAAAACCTCCATATTATATTCATAATGGAAAGCAAATATTTATGAAAGGTTTGAATTTAATTATTTGTATTTTAATAAAAAAAAATGTTTGAATTTGAATGAATTTCAGAATCCTAAAAAAATAGACGCGATTTCCAAAGTATTTTTAAATCCAATAAAACTATTCGTTAACATACTTTGTTAATCATGAGTAATTGATTAGATTGAAAAAAATAAGGGTTGGACTGTGGTGGCACCAATCACCACTTTTGGTAACCAATTGATTCACCAATTCTTTACCAAGTTAAAAAGCATAGAAATGTCATTACAAGACCCACTTACCATCCTCAGTCTCATAGCCATCCTACCAGCCCTCATAGTCGTCATCTTCAACGTCACTGGTTCCTTGATGGTGTAATTTCATTCAAAAAATTTGATAATTATAGTTTATTACGATATCAACAATCAAAACCAAATCGGAAATTGTTGGAACCTAGTGTTTCAATATTACGACCTTTGAAAGGTTATGATGATAATTTACAAATCAATTTAGAATCCAGTTTTTTATTAAATTATACTAATTATGAAATTATACTTAGTATTGCTGATATCAATGATCCTGCGTACCCAATTGCTCTTGCTTTGATTTCAAAGTATCCGAATGTTAATGCTTCTTTAATCATTGGTAATGGTTATTTTTTTTTTAAAAACGTTTCAGGTGATATTGATGTGGGAGTGAATCCAAAAATCAATAATTTAGTTCGAGGTTATGAACAATCCACATCTGAATATATATGGATACTTGATTCAAATATTCGAATGGAACCTGATTCATTAAATAGATCCATGAATATTTTCTTGAATGATTCTAAAATTGGTCTTGTTCATCATTTACCTTGTGGTATCAATCCATTATCTTTTGGTGCTTATTTGGATGCCGTTTATTTATCTTGTACTCATGCTCGAATGTATACTGCTGCCAATACTCTTGCTACTACTTCATGTGTCATTGGTATTTTATTTTGATTTTTTTTCATGTTAGGTAAATCAAATTTATTTCGAAAATGTGATTTGGATAAATGTGGTGGATTAAGATATTTTGGAAAATATTTAGCAGAAGATAATATTATTGGTAGTCATATACTTGATTTGGGTTTCAAACATCAAATTGCACCTGATTTAGCTTTTCAATCCTTGGGAAATGTTTCATTTTATACTTTTATGGAAAGAAGAATAAGATGGATACGAGTACGGAAATATACAGTTTTCTTTGTAACATTAATTGAATCATTAGCCGAATGTCTCATCAATTCTATTCTAATGGCTGCCATTTGTTTTCAATTATTTTCCATACCATTCATACATTATATCATTGCACAATGGATCATTTGGTTTTTATTAGATATGAATATTGCTTTACAAACTTTTTTTCCATATCGACAAAAAAATTTAGATATTTTTAAATTTATATGTGCTTGGATGATACGAGAATTATTAGCATTTCCAATTTGGTTAATTGCCATGATTGGTACTGAAGTTATTTGGAGAGGTCAACCTTATCAACTTTTTACTGATGGAACTGTGGAACCTATTTTGAAATCTGATAAAGATATCAATGAATTGTTGATTGTTGTTGAATCGGATCAAAAGGAATTTTTGAATTCTTGATTTCTTTTTTTTTGATTTATACTTTACGTACCTTTAAATTTAATATAATACATTCCTGAGATTTGGATTATGGTTGTTGAGTTGGAGTCGGATATATTTGATGCTAAAAATTGTTTGAAAATAGTAGTTTATGGTTTAAAAGTCGGAAACCACCAAATATTAGGGTAATACTGACACTATCAGATATTAGCTAATAGTGGTCATTATTAGCTAATAATTATTAGATAGGAACCCTACCAAATATTATTTGAGTTTTTATTGAAATCGAAAAATTAAAATTGAATTGTACCATGTACCGACTTTTATTTTTTGTACTCTAACAACTAATGCTAGTCCTTCAAAATATACACCTATTCATTTCTTGTTTTCTTCAATTCCTACAACTAGTTCTTACGGTACAATTCGTATCATCGTTTAGATTGGTTGTTTTTGAGCAAATCTTCTTTCCAGATTCTAGATTAGTACATTTCTGTAAATCCCACTATTGTCTTTTAAGCAGATCTGGCGTATTAAAATACTATGGTTTGATGATGGTCTTTTATCAGTGGATTTTGGACAGATCAGCAAAACTATCAACGAGATGATTCTCCTTCTGATGGTCTGATTACTAACGAATTATTCTCCTTCTGAAGGTCTGATTACTAACGAATAAAGATGCAGCAATTATGCTATCCAGGTTTATAAGAATAACGTTAGCCAAAATGGCAATTGGGATCACTAATCTTTTTCTCACTAGTACCAACAGATCGCCAACAATGTATATTCCACCAAGCATGTAATGGTTATACCAGACTTGGATTGGCTGACGTGGTATTAATGGGATTTTCAATAGATTTAAGGTTCCTATTGTGATTGAGTCATTGTCAGATGGACACTCAAGAAATTATACGTCACGAGCTTATCAACTAACTATTAACACTTGGAAAATTGATTGAAGAATACCTTGCATCATTAAATAATATACACGTAAACCCTACTTTAGCTTGACTTGTCCAAGCTAAGCTTGGTTTTTTGTACTCAAGCCAAGCTCCGAAAATAAGCAGATTGCTTGAAAGCTTGGTAAGCAGCTTGGCTAATTGGCATGCTTACACTGAACACAGAGTCCATGGCAGTAGTAGTATAGATAGAGCACCCGATGATACCAGTTTTTTTGGGCAAGTTAGAATTAGACGAGAGATTTTTTCGTCCGAAATGATTATGTTGATATTGGCGCAATTAGATTATAATTCAAGTAAAGGAACTGTTACTCATTCATTTCTTAATTAGATTTCAAGAAAATAAAATTACGTAATACTACTTTTGAATCTTAATTTTCTTGCTGGAGATGGGATTCTTTGGACCAAAGCAGTTCCTGAGTTGAATAAGGGAATCTTTAATCTTTTCGACAGTCAAATCTTCGCTAGATGCTCTGGGAGAGATAGATTTGATAGCAGTCATAAACCAAGTGAACCAGCGAAGAATTTCTGATAAAGAAGAGCTTGACTTGTAAGTTCCATCTTCTCCAAGTTCAAGGAACTTTTTTCCAGAAGCATACACAACACCATCAATATCAATGGCAAAGAAGCGAAATTCTGTCCCATTGGTAAGAACACCAAACACAGGTGTCTTTTTTCCACCGGCCAGCCGTTTCTTGAGCAAACAACCAGCTTCACAAAGAGCTTGAGGCACTGCGCTATCGGGCCATTCTTTCTTTGCCTCCACCACCAGAAGAAGCGAGTCCATAGTATCCACTGTTTTGATTCTGGAAGAACCAAGCATATAATCGACGTTTCCTGTATATCCGAACCCAGGTCCTTCCCAATCATTATTGACTTCACAGAATTGATGCAAAGAGTCATTGAATTCACTCTTCAACACTTCAAGCAATATAGCATCAATCAACTGTCTGCAGGCCTTTTCGTTGTCTATAACAACGAATCGCCATATAGAAAGCAAGTGTTCGCACAGAAAGTCACTGGGAACAGGAGGGACGATTTCTGGGGGAATACGGAGAGTCGGGTAAGGAATTGCAGCGATTGGCTCAATGTAACGGAGGTCCAAAGCTAGGCCATCAGTTCTAACACAGTCGTTGAGAGTAGCAGAGGAGAATGGAATAGAAGGCTTGGAGCCAATGAGAGCCTTGAGAGCTTTCTTTTGTTTGTCTGTGAGCTGATTCTTTTCTTCATCAGTGAGTTGGATGAGAGGCGTGTCTAATAGTTTGTTCATTTGAAAAAAAAGCAAAAATTGATTGTGTAACCGTAGCCCCTTCTTCAATGTTGTATTTTCCACAACCAAAAAATGATATATGTTTTACTGCTACAAGAAAATAAGTTCTATGTTGGATATTCTGAAAGGCCGATTGGAGAGAGATTCATAGAACACTTCAACTATCTAACCCTTGTACCGCCCTGTGCAGGTGCTTCAGGTGCGGGATTGAAGAAGAAAATGAAATGACACTCAGAATGATGGATAAATATGGATGGTGGAATGTTAGAGGAGGCAGTTGGTGCCAAGTTGATATACAATCTTGTCCTCCAGCACTTTTGGAATGGTAGCGTCTTAAATTACCGCTTACAACAAAATCAACCTTCACCAAGCAAATCAAACCGAAATATTCGCCATGGATGTTCTAGATGTGGTAGAGACTCTCATTCTGTTAAAGCCTGTTTTACAAGAACCAATGTTAATGGTCAGGCCTTGGATTCATTTGACTCAGAATCAGATTCTTCTGAATCAGACCAAGGTGCTTGCTACCGTTGTGGACGTAGCACTCACTTTGCCAAAGATTGTTACGCAAGAACACACATCAATGGCTTTTCGTTGTGACAGACTATTCAATATTCTTATTGTACAACTAAGCTTATATTCAAAGTGACAAATCTTCTCCTTTTTTCACAACTTTATTTTATATTCAAATTCACGATACTATTAGAAAGAATCATGTCGTCTTGAGTGGATTCATGGTGCTCTATTCAAGCTCGATGGTATCACCAGAAACGTGTCATGTGGAAAACACACATTTTATTCGGAAGCTGATGAAACACACAACCCAAAATAATGAAACACACAACCAATTTAATCAAAACACTCCAATTTAATGAACACACAGCCAAAAATACTGAAAAATGGTTGCATCCGTAAAGATAAAGCAAGCCAAAGCACAAACAAAGCCAAAACCACATGCTTTTCTCAAGAAATCACTCTCACGCATTATTTGACTACTAGTACTAACTGATGGCCAATATTGTAAATCCCACCAAGCATGTAATGGTTATACCAGACTTGGATTGGCTGAGGTGGTATTAATGGGATTTTCAATAGATTTAAGGTTCCTATTGTGATTGAGTAGATGGACACTCAAGAAATTATACGTCACGAGCTGATCAACTAACTATTAACACTTGGAAAATTGATTGAAGAATACCTTGCATCATTAAATAATATACACGTATTAGTCCGAATTGTAAGTACCGATTATGAATTGAAATTTCAAATTTACCCTTTATTTTTTATATTTACGTCTTTTTTTAATTTCACGAACACCAATGAAAATCACTAAGTACAACACTGCAATAGTACCACCAATAGCAAAGAGAGATAGAATTGGATTTTCAATAAAAAATCCTGATTGTGAAACGAAACCTTCAAGAGTTAATGTCCCACTGTTAATTTTAGCAATTCCAGTACACGATTTCAATTCAGAAAAGCCCAGAGAAAGTACTGCTTTAGCGGCAACGACTCGGATCCTACCACCATTTTGCTCCACTTTTGTAACATTTGAAAAATTCAATATTCTCTGTTGGGCAATTGGCCTGAGTAACAAAGTCGCGTTTGTGTTTGGATATGTGAGAAAGGATCCACCAAATGTTCCTTTCCATTTTTGTGCATATGCAGTCCCTTCCCCCCATAAAAATTTCTGCACATCAGATAGTCTAGGAAGAGCACACAAGCTCTCGAATCCATTTCCAATTCCGGTGATAGATTCTGCAGATATATTTCGAAGTTCTACATGTCCACTGAACACAGAGTCCATGGCCATACTCACTTCTTCATCAGTGATAGTTATTTTCGGTGACTTTCCCCAGTATTTTAGTATACGATACCATGAACTGGTTTGATATCTTTCATCCAGCGAATAGATTGTCATGTCTATCTGTTCAAAACTAGCCGTTCCATATAGATAGACACCGTTGTCCTTGAATTCATAAGGATTGTTCTTCGGAACAGATATAGATGAACTGACAAATGTTTTGTTGAACACATCACTTTCGAAAAAGGTGGTTGAAGAAATATCCTTTTTTTCGCTAGTACCCACCGACGGCCAATACTTTACATCCGACCCTGTATTAAAAGGTATTACCCAACTTGTGTTCGTTGATGTTTTGAAGGGTTTTTCGACCAACTTGGATCCTTCCAGCTTCAAGCTACCTTTTGTGATTGAAGCACTAATAAAGGGCAGCTTAATACTAGATCCTCTTGCTGTTAATAATGCTTTATCAGCAATAATACGTACAGTTTGACCGACCAATTCTACACGTGTAACCTTTGTAAAGTTGATCAACCGCTGTTTGTTTTGTTTATCCAATGAAAGAATCGTTTCATTAAAGGTATCACTAAAAGTACCGCCAAATTCATTTAACCATCTTGTTGAATATCTAACATTATTGAAAAACACAAAAGTGTCAAATGGAGTTCCCGATGGTTTCGCTGAATCCACTGTCAATGAAATCAATCTTACTCCCAAGAAAAACATTGAGAATGCATCCTCTAATGCCAAATTGACTTCTTCATCAATAATTGGTGTTGTAGAATTTTTCCATTTGTTAAATATTCTATCCCAAACTGTCGGAGAATTCAAAAATTCAAACGTCACATCAATGTTTTCCATAGCTATTGATCCAGAAAATCGACAGTCATCTGTATTGACTGTATAATTACCAACTTCAACCACTGATGAATACGGGATCCAGTCGTTTACAGTATCAACAGCTTCCTTAGATGACCAGTTTCTACCATTGATGGTATTTAGTTGACCTGTCACGGTTGCACTCATTTGATCCCCTTGTCCATAAACAGATGAAAGGATAAACATACTCCAAACAGCCAATTCCATCATTATTTTTAATTAACAATATTCATTGCTTTTACATCTTACAGTACCCAGTCCTTTCAGATGCTAATGTGGCGAACTTACCATTTTGCTAATTTGAAACATGCAAAAAGGAGTCTTTTTTTTGGGATATAGTTTTGTAAACTGGTTGGTAAAGAGTATAAGTTTATTCAACTTTGCTACAGATCGCGAATACAATTTGTCAGTTGCAATTTCGGTACTCGTATTTAAAACCTCCACAGTTAAATTAACATTCACTTCAATTAAAATGGATAACAAACTATTGATATAATTCATGTAAAATAATTTAAACCAAAAGTTTACATTACAGCATTAAACTTTTATATTACGTCTTCTTTTAACATAAAGAAATAAAATGTATATCATAAATAACAAGATGCTTACAATAAGAGTCATTGTTATAATCGGGTTTTCAACAAAAAATCCTGATTGTGAGGTAAAACCTTCCAGTTTTAATGACCCTCTATTGACGATAGCAATAGCATTACCTGTTCTAAATTCAGAAACGTCCAAAGATAGTATTGCTTTAGTTGCAACTACTCGGATCCACTTCCCATTCACCACCACTTTTGTTATATTTGAAAACTTCAATATTGTACCAAATATTTGTTCGGGTATCAAGTTTATAAATGATCCACCAAATGTTCCTTTCCATTTTTGAGCATACGTGATCCAATTTGAAGGCAAACCCTTCCCACTTTGAGTTACCACGCTTTCAAATCCAATCCCAATTATAGATTCTGCAGATATATTTCTGATAATCACCTGCGAATTCAATAATAAAGAAGCCATGGCCATACTAATTTCTTCATCAGTGATTGGTCGGGTAGTTGAATTTCCCCATTTTTGAAATATATGATACCATGTGCGGTATCGAGCACTACTATCAAATATTTCAATATTTATATCTATTTGTTCAAGACTTGCAGTGCCAAAAAGGTAAATAAATCAAATATTTCAATATTTATATCTATTTGTTCAAGACTTGCAGTGCCAAAAAGGTAAATATCAGGCATTTTCGGTTCATAAGAAGTGTTTTGGGTAATAGACATCGAATTACTACCAAACATTTTGGTAGTAACGTCCTTTTCGAAACTGGTTTGCATTTCACTCACCGTTTTTTCACCAGTACCAACAGATGGCCAATATTGTGTACTCCACCATGTTTTAAAAGGTAATGACAGTCTCGGCCCCTGTTTATTGTTAGATTTTAGCCCTTGTAAGGCCAAAGTTCCTTTTGTAATTGAAGTGTTGATTAGTGGTAAGCTCATTTCAGATACTTCCAATGTTAATAATGCTCTGTCGGCAACGATACGTATAGTTTGACCGACAAAATCCACACGTGTAATATTTGTCAAGGTAAACAAAGGCTGTATTCCGTCAAGGTCGGACATGCGAAAAGGATCACTAAAAGTACCACCAAATTCTCCTGACCACTTTTGAGCATAAAAAATATCATTCAGTACAACCAAACTTTCGAATCCAGTTCCAGATGGTTTAGCTAACTCTACCTCCAATGAAATTAATCGCAGTCCTAGATGAGTTTGAAACGCATCATTCAATGCCAAACTAACTTCTTCATCCGTAATTGGCTTTGAAGAATTTCCCCAATTTTTCAATTTGAAATACAATCTTGTTTGGTTCGCGTGAAGCATTGTTATTTCAAATGTCATATCAATCTTTTCCATAGACAGTGATCCATACATAAAACATTTAATGGCATTCAATGGATACGATTTACCCGCTTCAACAACAGTTGAGTAGTTTTTATAGGTTTTGGGGTTCTTGTCAAATTCATATAGCCGCTTATTCATCCATGACGAGTTCTGAAGCACGGATCCCATTGATGGCCAATTTACCACACCAGTACTAGTATTTAACTGAACTGTTCTTGCTGGAGTAACTAGCTCCTCTTGTCCATAAACAGATGAAATGATAAAGATACTCCAAAGTACCAGTTCCTGTATGATGCTCATTGTTGTTTAATCAAGATATCTATTGCTTTTAAGTGTCTGAAAGGTACCCTGAATTTGATGTGCCATCACCAATCCAGAATCACACAAACAAATTCGTCTTTTTTTTGGGAACATGAAACAAAACGGATAAACCTAAACTCTTTAGTTAAGAACATTAAATACCAGAAACAACGATGATAAATCTCTCACCTTGCTGTCATACATTAGAATGACCAACTGTGGGGTTATAATTTCATTACTCTATGTGATTCGTCTCCTTGTGATTTCTGTAAAAGCGAAAGTAAAACTGAAAGCACAATTTTAGGGAGTCGCAGTCAAGTTGGTCATTAAATTCAATCGACTTGTTTTTCGAAACACGGCTAAGATGACAAATCTGGGAATGAATGTAGCATTGGCAATATAAATAACTACAGATCTGTTTAATTATACATAAATAGTAGGTAATAACGATTGCTGAGAGACTGTACCACCATATGTTTTTTTACATTGTTGGTAGGTTCACAGTCAAAGGGAAGAAGAGACCGCATTATAGTAAGTAAGTACTAATACTGCTAATTGTAAATCATGCTGTTACTTCAAGTAACAACAATAGATAGAAGATGGAGATCAAAACATTCCACTCTAGTTACCATTTAGCGGTTTTCGTATGTTTAAAAGAGAATGTAGCAGATATTTAACTTTAAAATAGTTAAACGATTGAATATCAATTATTTGATACTGCCGAAACCAAAACTAGTAGATTTGCTGATCTGAGTGCTACCATGTACCAACTGATATCAGAAAAGGGTAACAGTAACATGAATAGAATCAAATAAAAATAACTAATAATCAACTATATTGGCGTCTTCTAATTTCACCAACACCAATGAAAGTCTAAAATCAATACCAACTGCAATAATAAAATCATGTAGAAATAGATTCATTTCAAATAGAATTAAATAAAATACAAGTCAAATTCAGGGTTTACTTATGTTTTTATATTATGGTGCGATCTAATATAACGTTGTCTTCTAAGATACCGTTGTCTTTTCAGATAACGAACGGACATATAAATCAAGAATAACAAAAATGTAATAGTACCTGTAATAATTGCAATAAATTGAATCGGATGTTCAACAAAAAATCCGGTTTGTGAAACTAAACCTACTAGTGTTAATGACCCTCTATTCACTGTAGCAATTCCATCACTTGTAGCTAATTGAGTAACGTCCAAAGAAAGTATTGCTTTGGCTGCAACTATTCGGATCAAATCCCCTTTCAATTCCACTTTTGTAATATTTAAGAATTTCAATATTCTTTGATTAGAGAATGGTTTGAGTTTCAAATTTCCATTTAAGAAACTAAATGATCCACCAAATGTTCCTTTCCATTTTTGTGCATAAGTGGTATATCCTGTTCTTCCCCATTTTGTCTTTAAATCTCCAAAACTTTCAAATCCATTTCCAAGTCCAGTTATAGATTCGGAAGATATATTTGTGATGGCCACCTTCGTACTCAATAATAAAGAATCCATAGCCATACTAATTTCTTCATCAGTGATTGGTCTGGTAGATGAATTTCCCCAGTTTTGAAATATACGATAATGCCATGATTTCTTTTGAAATCCTAAATCTAGTGGATAAATTTCAATATCTATCTGTTCAAGACTAGCCGTCCCATAAAGATAACAGGAACCCTCCAGGTCATATGTTAAATTTTGCGTAATGTGTATAGTAGAACTACCGTATGTTTTTTCAAGAATATACTTATCCCAATACAAATCGGGATCACTCACCCTTTTCTCACTAGTACCCACCGATGGCCAATATTGTACACCCCACCAAGCATGCAGTGACGATACCAGACTTGGATTGGCTGAGGTGGCATTACTGCTCTCAATAGACTTTAATCCTTGCATCTTCAACGTTCCTTCTGTGATTGAGGCGTTGATTAATGGTAAATTGATACTAGATACTTCCAATGTTAATAATACTCTGTCAGCAACGATCCGTATTGTTTGACCAACCAAATCAATACGTGTAACCTTTGTAAAATTGATCAAATGTTGTTTGTTCTGTGCAACCAATAAAAGATTCGTATTATGAAAAGGATCGCTAAAAGTACCACCAAATTTTCCTGACCACATTAGGGCATATCCAACGTTATTCAGATAAGCAAGAGTTTCAAAACCAGGTCCAGATGGTTTAGCAGATTCCATCGTCAATGAAATCAGTCGTATCTTCCATAAGAGTGATGAAGATGAACTACTGAATGCAGCATCCAATGCCAAACTGACTTCTTCATCTGTTATTGATTTTGAAGAATTTCCCCATTTTTCCAATTGTTGATACCAGTCTGTAGTTTTATCACTGTCATAGTATAATTCAAACGTCACATCAATCTTTTCCATCGTCAGTGATCCATACATATAACATCGATTGCCATACAGTACATATTCTTTACTTGCTTCAACTACGGATGAAAAGTTTTGATAGGTTTTTGTAGTCAGTGCAGAGTCATATTTCACCCATAACGAGTTCTGATCAGCAGATCTCATGGATGGCCAATTCACCACACCAGTGATGGTATTTAAATGAACAGTGTCGTTTGGAGTCATTGGAATCTCTTGTCCATCAACTGAAGAATAGATAAATATACTCCAAACCGCCAAATTCTTCATGATTTTTGATTGATAAAAATTCATTGCTTTTAAACATCTAAAGCGTACCTGGTACATCCGAATTCCGATGTGGCGAACATGGCCTTTACCAATCCGGAATGAAACAAACCAATTCAGTCCTTTTTCGGGGGGAATACTTCGTTAAGTCAAGTCTTTGATGCTAAACACTAAAGAGAGAAACGCTTCCCCCTTGAGCATCAGAGTAATCACTTTTTTAGATTTAGAGAGCAAAATCTCTGTGATTCACTCATCCAAAATGTGTTTTTCTAATAAAAGCAATCACATGTGTTTTAGGGAGTTTTAAGAGTCAAACTGGTCATAGTTTCATGGAATGAAAACTTTTAAACGGCGGCATAGTAGTAATAATATTTTATTCTATTCACTTGTACTAAAAGAAACGATTGCAATGAAGAGCAAAACTCAAAAGCAGAGTAAAAACTCAGTTCACAGTTGAAATTTTTGTCTTGTAATATCAAGTCTACTTTTCATCTAATAAATACAATTGTTAATCATGAACGACAAAAAACATTACTGGCTGCAGTAAGAGAAATAGATAGAATAGGTGATCTACACATTCCACTCTGATTACCATTTAGACAGTTTTTAGTATATTTAAAAGAGAATGTAGCAAATAGTCAACTTTAGAATCGCTAAACGATTGAATATCATTCGTTTGAGTTTACCGAAACCTGAACTAGTAGATTTGCTGATCTGCGTGGTACCATGTATCAACTGATACCGGAAAAAGGCTAACGGTAACATAAATAGAATCAAATAAACACAAGTAAAAATTAGCAACTCTCAAGTTTCCACTTAATCTTTATATTTACGTCTTCTTCTATGTTCACCAACACCAATGAAAGTCTAAAATCCAATACTAACTGCAATATTAAAAACATATAGAAATACAATCAAATCAAGTCAAATTCAGGTCTTCCTTATCTTTTTATATTACGTTGCGATCTAATATCTAAGATAACGAACAAAAAAGAAAATCACCAATAACAAAAACACAATACTGCATGTAATAAGAGTAATAGACAGAATCGGGTGTTCAACAAAAAATCCAGTTTGTGAAACAAAACCTTCAAGAGTTAATGATCCTCTATTCAGTGTAACAGTTCCATCTCTCGTGTATAATTCAGATACGTCCAATGAAAGTATTGCCTTAGCTGCAACTATTCGAATCAAATTCCCTTCCAACTCCACTTTTGTAATATTTGAGAATTTCAATATTCTTTGATTAGAGAATGGTTTGGGTTTCAAATTTCCATAACAGACTCTAAATGATCCACCAAATGTTCCTTTCCATTTGTGTGCATAAGCAGTATTTCCCCAATCTAAAACTCTTAAACTTTCAAATCCATGTCCAATTCCAGTGATAGATTCGGCAGATATATTTGTGATGTCCACCCTTTCACTCATTACCAAATCTATTGCTTCACTAATTTCTTCATCAGTGATTGGTCTGGTAGATGATTTTCCCCAGTTTTGAAATATTCGATACCATGATTTGTTTTTAAAATATTGATTTAATGCAAATATTTCAATATCTATCTGTTCAAGACTAGCCGTCCCATACTGCCATATGTTTTTTTAATCTTATCCAAATCTCTATTGGAATCACTCACTATTTTCTCACTAGTACCAACAGATGGCCAATATTGTACACCCCACCAAGCATGTAATGGAAATACCAGACTTGGATTTGCTGAGGTGGCATTATTGGGATTTTCAATAGATTTTAATCCTTGCAATTTCAAAGTTCCTTTTGTGATTGAGGTGTTGATTAATGGTAAGGTTAGACTGGATACTTCCAATGTTACTATTGCTCTGTCAGCAACAATACGTATGCTTTGACCATCTAAATCTACACGTGTAACCTTTGTAAAATTGATTGCAGGTTGTTGGTTTTGAGCTTCTAATGAAAGAGTGCTGTTATGAAAAGGATCGTTAAAAGTACCACCAAATTCCCCTGACCACTTTTGTGCAAAAGCAATATTATTCAATACAGTGAGAGTTTCAAATCCGGTTCCAGTTGGTTTAACAGAGTCTACCGACAATGAAATCAATCTACATACTCCGTATAATTGGGTTAATGCCGAACTGATTTCTTCATCTGTAATAGAAGGATTTCCCCATTTTTTCAACTTCTGATACCAACCTTCTTCCATTTTACTTTCAACATATTTTAATTCAAACGTTACATCAATCTTTTCCATAGAAAGTGATCCATACATATAACATTCATTGCCATTCAATATATACTCTTTACCCACTTCAACCACAGGTGAATAGTTTTCGTAGGTTCTTTGAATCTCATCATAATATTGATCTAAAAAATCTTCCAACACAATCGAGTTCTGTTCAGCAGATCCCATTGATGGCCAATTCACCATACCAGTGGTGGAATTCAATTGGACAGTGTATTTTGGAGTAATTGAATTCTGTTGTGCGTAAACAGATGAAAGAGAAAAGATACTCCAAAGAATGATTTCTTGTATCATGCGCATTATTATTTACTTGTGGTATCTATTGCTTTTAAGCAACTCAATCCAGAATGACACAAATGAATTCAATCTTTTTTTGGGAACATGAAACAAATCGGATAAACCTAAACCCATTGGTTAAGAATGTTAAATACCAGAAAGAAGGTTGATGAATCATTCACCTTAGTGTTAAAATGTCCAACTGTGAAGCTATCATTTCATTACACTATGTGATCGTCTTGCCGTTCCTGCTAATGTGAAAGTCAAACTGAAAACAAATATTTTAGGGAGTCGTAGTCAAGCTTGTCATTAAATTCAATGAACTTGTTTTTCGAAACACGGCTAAGATGACAAATCTGGGAATGAATGTAGCATTGGCAATATAAATAACTATAGATCTGTTTAATCATACATAAAAAAAAGGTAATAACGATCGCTGAGAGACTGTAATTACCACCATATGTTTTTTTACATTGTTCGTAGGTTCACAGTCAAGGAGAACCATTGTAACACATTTCAGTCCAAGAATTGGGAAATCATAGTTGTCTGATAATCAAAAACATCGCGTTTAATTCTGTTGAAACTACACATTTGCAATACGAAAGTACAACATCTGTTTACTAAAAGCAAAAAGAAGCAGAACTACAAACACTCAGATATATATTAGGATCGACGAATTCTACCTCTGCTTTTAATCAACCCTCACAGAAAACAGTCAGATGCAGCCACCCACAGAATAAATGGGTTCATTAATTGAACAGTCAAGTTGTAAAGAAACCCCTTAAAGAGTTTATCACCAACTATCTAAAAACATCGGTTTCGCTTAAATCTTTATATTATGTCATCTGCTACTGTCACCACTTCTTTTGAAATAACGAATACTGTTGTAAATCACGAATAGAGAAAATGCTATGCTTCCTACAATTAGAGCAATAAGTAGAATCGGGCGATCAGCAAAAAATCCTGATAGTGAGGCAAACCCTTCAAGTGTTAAGGACCCTTTATTCATCGTAGCAATTCCAGTGCTCGTATATAATTCAGAAACATCCAAAGAAAGTATTGCTTTTGCTGCAACTATTTGGATCGTATACCCAACCAAACCCACTTTTGTTATATTTGAGAATTTCAATATTCTTCGATTAGCAATTGGTTTTAGTTTTAATTTTGAAAACGAGGGTTTTGTACCTGGAAATGATCCACCAAATGTCCCTTTCCATGTTTGTGCATAAGCGATCTTTTCATATGAAAGAATTCCCAAAGTTTCAAGTCCATTTCCAGTTATAGATTCTGCAGAAAACTTTCTAAGGACTGCCTCTTTACTGAATAAAGAGTCCATGGCCATACTAATTTCTTCATCGGTGATGGGTCTGGTAGTGGACTTTCCCCATTTTTCAAATATACGATACCATGCTTTGTTTTGAAATTTGTCTTCTAGTGGATAGATTTCAATGTCTACTTGTTCAAGACTTGCAGTGCCATAAAGATAAAAATTAGACATTTCCGGTTTAAAAGGAGTGTTTTGGGCAATAGTAATAGATGAACTGCTGAATGTTTTTTTAAGGATATCCTTCTCCAATTCATTCTTTGGATTAATCACTCTCTTTTCACCATTACCAACTGATGGCCAATACTGTGAGCCTGACCATGTATTTAAAGGTAAAACGAGACTCGGATCCGTTAAGGTAGCATTGCTGAGACTTTCGATAGATTTCAGTCCTTGCAGCTTCAAGGTTCCTTTTGTGATTGAAGTATTGACTAATGGTAGGCTGATACTAGATACTTCCAATGTTAATAATGCTCTGTCAGCAACGATACGCATAGTCTTACTTTTGAAAAGTTGATTAAACGTTGTTTGTTCTGAGCATTCAATGAAAGAGTGGTATTATAAAGAGGGTCAATAAAAGTACCACCAAATTCACCTGACCACCTTTGTGCGTATCCAACATTATTGAGAAAAACAAGAGTTTCAAAACCATTCCCAGATGGTTTAGCAGATTCCATCGTCAATGAAATTAATCGTAGTTTCACAAGTTTAAGCGACGGGGAACTGAACGGAGCATCCAATGCCAAACTGACTTCTTCATCCGTGATTGTTTTTGAAGAATTTCCCCAGTTTTTCAATGTTTCATACCAATCTGTGGTTTTCCCATAACTATCAGTCATTTCAAACTTTATATCAATTTTTTCCATAGCAAGTGATCCATACATATAACATTGATTCGCATTTAATATATACTCTTTACCCACTTCAACAACAGACGAGTAGTTTTCATAGGTTTTTGGGACCTTGTTAGTTAAGTTTTGATACTCATCTTGTTCCAATTCAATAAATGACGATTTCTGATCAACAGATCCCATAGATGGCCAATTTACAATACCATTAGTAGTATTTAATTGAACAGACCCTGCTGGACTAACTGTATTCTCTTGTCCATTAACAGTTAAAAGGATAAAGATACTCCAAAGAGTGAATTTCTGTATGGTGCACATGCTGTTGGGTAGAGAAATATCTATTGCTTTTAAACATCCGCCGAGGGCCAAAATTTAATGTGGCTAACATTGTGTTCGCCAATTCGGAATGAAACACACAAAATAGAGTTCTTCTTTTTTGGGAAACAGTTTTGGTTTAGTCCAGATTTTGATACAAAAAGCTGGTGAAAGTAACCACTCTCTTCAGAATCAGAATATACAATATTCGGGTTATAAAAAGCAAATTGTTGAGATTCTCATTTTCCAAAATTTCGCGTTTTTGCTAAATCACATGTTTTTTAGGGAGTTTTAAGGGTCCAAACTGGACATAGTTTCATGGAATGAATGAAAACTATTACATGATCGTATAGTGGTAGTTAAGTTCAATTCATTATGATTTGTGAAACGATAAGAAAGAATCAAATTATAATCAAACCAAAAGGAGCCAAAACTAAAAACGCTCAGGTTCCCCTTTCATTTTGATCAAGCCACCTTCTAATAGCGTCCTAATACATAACAGTGTGTAATGATTTGTAAGATACTGTACCACCTTATGTTTCTACTGCGCAGTCAAAGAACTATGTCAGTCCGAAAAATCTAACCTCACTAAAAGCAAAAGAATCAAAACTACAAACACACTGACACCATTTCAATTTGATATTAGAATTGATCAAGCCCACGTCTATATGACTTACTTCTCATCACAACAGCACAAACCATCGTAGAAAACAATCCAATGATACCTCCAATAATCACAACCCATAGAATTGTATCTTCAAAAGAAAAACCTTGTTGGGAAGTGTAACCTTCAAGTGTTAATGACCCTCGATTCAATGTAGCAACTCCATTACCCGTGTAAAATTCAGAAATGTTCATACTATCTGCTTTTGCTGCAAAAACTTGAATGTTTTTATCAATTAACTCCACCTAGATTGCATTTGAAAACTTCAATATTCTCTGTTTAATTATAAACTCTGATCATCGCTAGTAACGAAAGTATTTCTGATTTTTTGCCGGAAGTGTAGTAAAATTCGTAGAGAAAGCTCTTATAAAAGTTTTTTTAATGGGTATAACAAAAAGGTAAAGATTGATACTGAAAAGGAGGATCAACATAAGCTTTAAGTTATACCCATTAAAAATACTTTTATAAGAGCTTTCTATAAAAAAAGCGGCTTGAGTAGCGATTTTAGATCTGAGAAACTGGTAACGGAAATTAAACTACCAAATCCATTTTTGCATATGAAAGTGATGACTCAGGCATACTAACCGACTGCCTCATCCCCAAATCTTCAAATCCATTTTCATTGCTGCTAGCAGATTCAAAAGATATGTTGTTGAATCCCATTTCTTCAGCCAGTAGCCATATTAGCTTCTTCATCGGGGATAGTTCTGTTTGGTGACTTACCCCATTTTTCAAAATATGATACCATGCTTTGTGTTTATACCTAAAATCTTGGGGAATTCAATATCTATCAATTCAAAACTTGCTGTCCCATAAAGGTAAAAGTTTTAATTTTTTTGTTTATAATCTGTGTTTTTGCTAATAGAAGTGGAAGAACTACTAAACGTTTTTGCAACAATTTCCTGTTCTACATCGTTCTTTGGATTGTTAACTCGCTTGTCAAAAGCACCCATTGATGGCCAATACTGCACCGAACATGCCTTTCGCGCAACACCATTATGTATTGGACTTGTGCATTACACTTCAAACCTGAGTTCAAATACGTATTGAACTGGTTCACACATCACTTACATTTTAAAATGGTCCTTGAAGAGTTACAATACTGTATGATTACAACCAAATACCAGTCCAACTGCCGAACTTGATGTGACAGACATGTCCTTTTCCTTCATCTGGCACTTCTTGGAATCCACATTTGAAATACTTTTTCTTGACTTCATTTCATAATAGATCAGATGTTGAACTAGCACCTATGAATGAGAATCTAATTGAGTTCCTTTGAACTGTAATAATGAGCATTGTAATTACAGACTAGAGATAAGCAAAGAATCTTACATTGAAGGCAACAACTTCCATCTGCATTGTTTATCAATGGCTGCTTATTGATGGTAGACTTTGATCAGTCTGTATTTGTCCAAGTCCATCATCTTTTCATTAAAAATTTACCAAAAACAAAATCCGATAAAAACAACAAAATATGGAACTGCTTGGATACTCGAAGAATGATTGGAAAAAGCATGACAGTTTAAAGGATCAATTGTTGAAGATAGAATCAAGTCAGGATTCACAATCGTATTCTTCAAGAGTTGAAATACAACAAATTGGACATAAATTAAGTCAACTAAAACAGAAAGAATGCAAGGATCCGAATGATTGTGTTGCCTTACATATTAGGACAAATTATAAGCATAAATATGAAAAGAAATTCAATCTATTAAAGAACAATCAAAGAATCACAACTGTTATAGTGTTCCCTGGAGTACTTGTCATAACTCCATACTTGGTTTTAATACAATCATTACCCAAAGTAACAACTATTTGGGTGGATGGATTTCACTTGAAGGAGTTGTATGATTATTATCAAAATGGAGTTGGACTACCAATTTTTTCAAATATTTCAAGTTTAAAGGATTTTAGAATCATACTTGAGCGAGAAACTTTAAATCCTCTTGTTTTACCCAGTCATTTAACAGAATTTCGTATCACAGGATCGGGTGTTGGATCAGAATCTTCCATTGCTACCGCAATATCTAAATTTACAGACTTGAAAACAGTCGATTTCTCAGCTTTGTAATAATTTTTATAGCTACTAATCCTTTAGTGATGAAGAAGATTCGAATTCTAGGTATGCTTTTGGAAACATATTTATTTTAGTGTTTGGATGAATGAATTGGCAAAGAAAACCAGCTTAATCAATTGCTCTACTTTAATCAGCGAAAATTATTCTGATCATATTGCTAAAATCGTTGAAAATAATCAAGAATTGAAGCATTTGTCGTTACAATGTGTCACATCTGAATGTTTGGAAACGTTCCAAAAGGCACTCGAGAATAGCCATTCTCTAGAAGAATTACACATACTCCTCAAAACGGATGAACCTCTTGAAGATTGCTTAGATAGCCTCCACTCTATCTTGAGTATCAATAAGTCTATTAAACATTTGAATTTGGGATTTTTTAATGCACAGAATCCTGAAAAGATTTTCGAAAATCTTCCTAAATTGAATAGCACATTATCAAATCTAATAGTGGTAGCAGGGATGGAGGCCCCAGATTTTACAGCAGAACCCTTAATGCTACATTTCCATATTTGTTTCAATTCAATCAATTCTTCCATCATACAAAATTTTAATAAGAATGCAAAGGAATTATTGAAATGTAGTAGACTGATCATACTACTCACCCATATCCTTCCAACATTTTATATTTATGGAATTATTGAATACTTTTTACAAGATTTTTCATTAGATACAAAGTTATTACGTACCGTATTGTTGGATCGAAAATCTATTGGTTTTTTGACTAAACACAGCATTTTATTTGATTATCAAGAACTCATTCGAAATTGTTCAAAATATCAAAAAATTAATCAAAGATTGAAACTTTAGTATTTTGTAATCTTTAGATGAACTTTAGGGGGTGAACCATCTTTTTGAATCAAGTTCGCTTTATGTATTGTATTTCAATAAAGCCTGTTTAGCATATTATTTCAACATATCAAGATTTGAGTACATGAATTATTTGAATATATTAGAACCACGTCACTATCATGTCCAAATGATAAATTAAATGGTTGATGTTTCTTCTTGTAAACCTAACGAAGCATGCTAAAAGATGAATGAAAAATCTATTTATACCACCAAAAACGCTTCCAATTCATTATTTTCAATTCTTAATTCTTCTAATTTTGATTCCATTACAGCTTTTTCAGCAGCAAGTTGAGTGACACGATCTTTGAGTGTACCCATTTCATCTGAAATACGTTTATGTTCTTCTTCAAGTACAAGACATTCTTCTTCCTTACCTATTAGTGTGATGATGAGTTACTTGAACTCGACATTGATCTTTTAAATCTAAAGAGATTTGCATTGTTGATTCCAGTTCATGACGTGCCTTTTGAGTCTTTTCAATTAAATTATCTATTTTTATTAAAATACTTTGATATTACCAACATGTTTAACGATAGCAATCAATTTTGGATTCTCTTTAGCTTTTTTTAAATCAAACATTTCTTGTTCAGTTAATATTGAATTCATTCCTGAAATGGTTATTTTACGATTATCAACATTTTCAACTATTTCAATTTCTTTATCTTTTTCTTCTATTTGTTCATTTACAATCTCTTTTTTTGATTCTTCAACAGTTTTGAAAACTGTTTTGGCTTCGTTAACAAGATCTTCATCCGTCAATTTATTCGATTCAAATTTGGAGGGTGAATGTGTGGATACTTTAGGCATCACTAATTTCTTTGGTGTGTTTGGGGTGGTCATCTACAAAAAAGCAAAGTTTAAAGACTTTTCTTCAACGCGAAGATTGATACAAATAATCACAAATATGTTTGATTACAGATGAATTCTAATATGGTTACTCACCATTTGTTTACTCACAATTGAACGCGAATGTTGAAGTCAAGAAAGTAAAAATAGAAATATATTCAATTTAAAATCAATTAGAAAACACCTTAATATTTGGCATCATTCGATAACAAAGGATCTTTCAAATCCCAACTCTCACTTTTATATCCAACTGCAAACTCCAAATCTTCCTTTGTAATTCCACACCAATACTTGTAAATCATCATCACCGAGAGCAAATTAAAGATTGTAGAGAAAAATAATCCATCAATGTAATGTTCAAAATATTCACATGCTTTTGTGGAAAATACAAAGAGACAGATTTGTGAAACAACTGCAAAGAATCCAGCCAAAACGATATCAACTATACAAAATTAACAAATTACAATAAAGCAATCATGTAGAAGTAATAGTACAAATTTTAATAGATTTGATAGTTAGGAAACTTACATATAGGAGTTCTATCATCAATTTGAGAAAAGATGACAACTAATTGAGTCACAAAATATCCAATGCCCAAGAAGGCTCCCAAAATTAAATAGACAATCCACAACAGAGTGGGATTCATGGCTGAGAAGATAATATTTTTGAAGGTAGCAATGCTGATGAAATAGCAAATTCCAAACACTACAATAGTAGATAATCGCAAGGTCTATTTATATCAACCAATAACGTATTCTTACCCATAGAGATCTTGCTGATCCATCCTCCATAAATTGAAATGGTACAAATCCATTCATAAACAAACAGAATAATGTGGCAGTTACCAAAGCACTGTGAGCAGCAACAAAAACCTAATATTAATACAATAACTTGTGCTTACCGGTTGAATACTAAGATTTTTTGGTATTAAACCAGAAATAACAAAAAATTCCAATACAGTCAACATTGCATACATATAGAAGAATATAACCATTTCTTCACGACCTATAATTGAAAATCAGAATTAATAGGTGCTTTACCTACTGCAGTATACTTCACATTGATGTTGGAAATCATCACAACGGTCATGATAAACGCAATGATATGAATACCAAGGGTAGCTAATAGTGAGTTTTATATAAACTTACCTGGTTGGAAAATTGGCATAAAAGTTTCTAAATCCCTAGCATAACAGAGAGGTTCTTTTCCACCACCCACAAGGGTACACAATGCAAGTCCTGATTGTTTACAGAAGGAATCAAAGGATCCGAATCTAAAGTCTGCCCATACAGAAGGTGCTTGTGGTTGATTATTGTTATTGTTATTATTATTATTGTCATTGTTGTTTCCATTTGTATCTTCAGGGACAGGGTCATTAGATTTAAATTTAGCAAAGATGCTCGAGTAAGCGAATTTTTTGTCAGTAACTTGATTACTTAAACTGAGTACTTCAGTAATAGGTGCACCATTATCTCGATGTAAAGCCCAGAAACTTAGAATACTAACGTAATCATTCTTCATTGCGTAATCAACAACTTCTTGAGCGTTGGCGACGGTGAAGACTTCACCCAACACATCATTATTTCCAATCATTGGAGTGATTCCTATTTTAGTTCCTTTCGCTTCCATTCCAAGATCTTGAAGGATTTTACGAGTCCCTTCGGCAGCTGAGATGGAATATTTACCCATAGATGCTTTTCCATCTGGTGCTCTCTCTGCACCAAAGTCCATTGTCATAATATTGACAACTATAATATAAGATATAAACATAGTTACCATCAATTTTGAAGTTATTGTCAATTGAAGATTTTAGAAGCTTAATCCCATTTGGAGCTAATCCTGTAGGAAAACATGGAATTGTGAAAGAAAATAACATTTCGGGATATTCTTTTCGAAGTATGTTCAATGCTTTAAATCGCAAATCAACAGAGCCTTGATCATTGTCAATAGCCATTGCTTCAATATCAAAATCAACGTGTTTTGCTTGATAAGCATCTATAACAGTACGATATGCAGCAGTTAAAGTTCCAAGTTTATCAGTGATTGTAGGTAGAGATTGGATATTTAAAGCGAGTTCCGAACCTTTAGATCAACACTAGAAAATGAAATACCTGCAGCAGTGTTGGCACCACCAGCTAGACCACCAAATGCTAAAATGACATCCCCACCTTTAGCACGTAAAGATTTAATATTATCGAGAAAGAAAGGGTTTGGATCACCTTTATTGATAGGATGAGAACCTGGCCAAGTTGGTTTTCCTTGCCCATCACTGTTTATGAAACCCAAAGTGAACCATTTATTTCCTAGTTCTGAATCTACAGCAGCCATATCCATTGGAGGTTTAACTTCCACATTTATATATGGAGCAAATGCTTTACTAGGCATTTTGAATGGTTTATCAGCAGCTAATACGAAGCTGATGATCATTAAATATTCCAATCCTTTCATTTGTTTTTAAAAATTCAAAAAAAATCAATTCAGATCTTTCTCTAAATTTTTCTACGCCCTCGACTTTGCCCAGGCTGAAACACTTGTCGATACCAAATTAAGAATGACGACATGCTCAGCTACAGTAGACTTTTATAAAAGTACGTGGTTAGTGATGTTGTTCAACTAGTATGCTAGTTGTTCAGTAAAAGTATATAGTAGTAATGTTCAAATACATTAAAGTATGTAGTATTAGTTGTTCAAGAACAAGTACTGTGTTGAATTAAATAGTTTAATTAAAAGTGGGGTGATCAATCAAATTACAGATGTTAAAGACTTTAGTATAGAATTATTACTTGTGTTTATTATAATATTAATACACCATCACTCAATTACAAGAAAAGAGCAGCAAAGGCAACAGCAATAGCACCGAAAGTGTTTGCTTGGGCACCA
Organism: Globomyces pollinis-pini; assembly: GCA_025399215.1. NCBI lineage: Eukaryota > Fungi > Chytridiomycota > Chytridiomycetes > Rhizophydiales > Globomycetaceae > Globomyces > Globomyces pollinis-pini. The sequence continues at coordinate 11,923 of MU621171.1, read as the reverse complement.
GAGTAGATATCTCCATAAGCGGCTGGCGAAGTAACAACTGGGACATCATCACAAGGAGTTTGTGGAGTGTTTGGGGTTTCACAAGGAGTGGACACTGGAGTTTCTGGGGTAGCTTCGTATCCATGAACGACAGGAGTGGTGCAAGGAACAGTTGGGGTGTCTGGGGTAGCTTCGTAACCGTGAGCAATTGGAGTAGTGCAAGGAACGACTGGAGTTGCGCATGGAGTAGTGGTAATTTCAACACATGGGGTAGTAGTAACTTCAACACATGGAGTAGAGGTAACTTCAACACATGGAGTAGAGGTGATTTCAACGCATGGGGTAGTGGTAGTAGTGGCAACAGCGTATGGGACGACGGAGTATTCTTGAGCTACTGGGTAAGATGGAGGTGCAGGGTTGTATGGAGCGACAGACACAACAGCGTAAGTAGGGACAGAGTAGCCGATTGGACCAACAGTGGTGACATCAGAGAGGATAGCAGAAGCAGTGGACATTTTGATTCTAATTTAGATGGTTATTCACTTCAATCTGTCATTCTTTTTATACGTGAAAAAATATTTGAAACGTTACTGATTAGGAGTTGACCGTCTCGAAAATAACCAAAACAAGCGGAAATTTCATGGGATTGCAGCAGAACCCTCAAAAAAATACAAAAACAGTCATTGCTTACCATACAATCAATCATCGGTTTCATTTGTAAACCCGCCTTTCTAATATCTCCAAACTGCTCCTTTTTTAAAAGTAATTAGCAATATATTTGATAACCTCATTTCATTGAGGATCGTTAATTTTAAGGTTACTATCTTTCTTAATCTTTACTATCAATCACAAAAACACAATCGTACAAGTACACATTTATGGTGATACAAACGTATGAAAACGTTGTATGAACACAGGACTATGAATATATAGTAAATACTCTTTGTGTGTGAAAAATGATATACTATATAGTAGAGTTGAATGGTTTCTAGAGACACGTCATTCCATCGGAACTTTATCGAATTAGACTCACGAATTCAACTTTGATAATCAAACCTACTCTCAACCAAAGAATAACCAAAGCCAATCGAGAATTATAAAAATTAAAATGATGAATGAAGTTTGTTTTGTAGAGAAAGGAATTCAAATGGATTTAGATATCAAGAAATCTAAACCCACTGTATCAACCATTATCAAATCGCAATTGACATTGGCAAATATGATGGGATTGATTTTAACAACAATTATCGTCGTCTCTGGTGCTATCATTTTCATGGTCATGGTGGATTGGATACCATTAACGAGTGAAAATAAGATTCTTTGGATTGAAATCAATTCTCAAATACTTACAGGTATTATCAAATTATTTTTAAAATGAAAGGTATTTTTACGATCACGGCTTTATTGAGTCAACCGGTTCGGTTGATGATGATTTACTGGACGTATAAATGGTTCCATTCTGATGGTGAAGACAAAAATATGTATGCTACAAAGATAAATAACGTGATGCCTTTGATTCATTTATCAACTGATAAATTAAATCCAGGTTTACAAAATCAAGTCAAGGCCATTAAAACAAATTCCGATGATGATGTTGCTGTAAATATGGAATCTTGTAAAGTAGGACATTGTCATGAAGTATCATCTTCAAATTCATCTGTTCAAACCGTGACTTCATTTGAAAAACCTCAACGTACAGTCACACCTACTTGGAAATGGATTCTAATTCTCTTCTTTCTTAATACTCAATGTATTTTTCAGTATCCAGTCACGTATGTTCAATGGGTTTGGGTAAACCATCCTACTGATCGACCTACTATTATCGTAGGTATCTTTGTCCCTCTCAGTTTCTTATCAATGATCATTTCTACCGTTTGGCCAGTTTTACTCGATCGGAATTCAAAATCTCTAAAATAGTAATTTATAAAATAAAACTTATTATTTTTTGATACGATACCTATTCAATTGAAATTATTGTTTGACAACATCATGGTAGTAGATTCAACAAAAATGCATTTATTTGTCCCTATTGTCCAAAATTCTTTTAACACAATTTTCAACCATATCTACGATAGGTCCTTTACCACTTGCAATCATACCCTTTACCATATTTTCCACATACTTTCCAACTTGATCCACTTCCAGATTAACCAAATCATTCACTTGCTTGGAAGGCATGACAACCCTACAATCAATAAATAATTTCATGTTACTTTGTTTGTGTATATGCAATCATCATGATACTAAATAAACGTTTATCCCAATCAACATCAATGACAGTCAATGAAGTACCATCAAGACATACATAACCTTTTGGAATAATATAAGCTAAATAATCGGATTCATTTTCATTTGTTGGTGGATTCACATAAAAATGATATAATAAAGAATTCCCATCTGGTTTACAAGATACAATCTTAACGGTAGTATCAACATGACCTTGAACATAATGACCACCAAATCTTGTCTAAAATTAAAAAATTTATAGATTCACCATTCCATTGAGTGCTCTTTCTAAATTGATTTGATCTCCCACCACCAATTTACCCAAATTTGATTTACGTAATGTTTCAGGGGAACAACCAACTTTGAACCAATTTTTATCTTCATCAAATTCAGTTACTAATATACTTAATGATTGGGTAGAATACCAGTTAAACATACACCATTGCATGCAATAGAATCTCCTAAATGAACATCTTCTAATACCACTTCAGCATCAGCAATGACTAAAGAAAATCCACATCCACCAGCTTCACTCATATCCATTTGATGTACTGATGATACTTTTCCAAGAGTTTCTACTATTCCAGTAAACATTTTGTTCTGATTGACTTTTGAATTAATTTGGAAAGTTCTTGAATTCCATTGAATTTTTCCATCTTTTTCTTTACAAACCGAAATGAAAATATCGGGTTGAAAAACGAAATCAAATCGGAGTCAATAATTAAAACAATTTACAGATTATATTTATAAAAAAATTAAAAATGAATTCAATCTTCATCAGTCGTCGCGAATATATCATCATCAGAATTACCATCATCACCAGCAAAAAACATCACATTAGAAATCGTTATACTAAAATAAGATATTGTAAATTACCTGGATGATATTTGTGACTTGATATCATGTTGAATATCCTCCAAAAAATCACTCTTTTCAATTGGATATACTTTGTTGTTTGCATCTATCTCCAGCGGATCAGCTTCTACCTCACTTGCTCCTGTATTCTGATCTGTTATCTCTATCATTGGCTGATCAATTATATCTGTATCAACAGCTGGTTCACCACTGTCTGACGGATCCACATCACATTGATTCACATTTTGTTCTGGTGGCAAAACCTCCACTTCAATTTCATTCATTTCAACAGCTAAAGATAATCCTTTCTCCTCCACGTTCATATCGTCACAATTTTCAGCATTCACCATATTTGAATCTATATCAACCTGTAGATCATCAGCCTCTGATTCAACTGGAATGGTCAATTTCGTATCAAGAGTCACATCTTCGGTTGGTTGAACAAGATTGGTGTCTGGTAAATCATTTGCAACATTAGATTGTATCTCATCAACTTCCTGATCATCAGTTTCCAAAGTCTGATGAGATGGAATGTCATTTATACTCTGTAAATCAACAGGAGATGGTGCTTCAATATTTTCCTCTTCAACAACTGATATTTTTAAATCTTCGGAAAATTTATCGTCAGGAGTATCAAGTTGATCGGGAACACATAATTCCACACTCGCATTCTGTACATCAACTTTGGAATCACGATTATTGACATAATCATGCACCTCCGCAGTCGCAATTTCAAACAATGGTGTAGTGTACCTCCAAAGATGTTTCTTTACATTCACTTTTTTCACTTCTTCCAACTCCATTGTGTACGGTAGAATACTTCGTAAATGAATCCAAGCACTAAAATAAATAGGTAAATATATTACTATGTGTCTTCTCCAAAAAATCGAACACAGTGGTGAAGGTGAGGATCTTTAGGTGTCTTTAGAGGCACATGCGCTGGAATATCTGATTCATTTATCACCAAAGCTACATTTCATTAGAAAAACAATAAGTTACCTGGCCTAAAGTTTAATTAAAAGCTAAAGTGAATACCAATGTGGCCAACTGCTCATTCTCGCCCAGATAACTAGATTTAGACGAGAAATTTATACCTGAACCGTGATCATATTGCTTTAAAAGTTTAGGATCAATAACCCTAGGTTTATGAGCTTTCTTGATAGTGGGATAATTTGGTGCGACGAGTAAACTGATATATCTCGAAATCAACGTTTTCCATTGTTCTTTATCATCCAGTTCCTGTAAAGCAATATCATACCCAGCAGAGTGGTTTAACTTATTTCTATCTTTTGGAGCAGTGACAGAACAATCGGACTGTAATATCCAAATAAAGGTATGTTTTCCAAATATAAAGACAGGATAAACTACAGTAGTAGATTTCGAAGGTTTTAAACGTTGCATATCGTCTGATATTTCTGAATCCGATAAAATCTAAACTTAGGATATGATCAGTGTTACCTTTGCAGGCCACCATCCATTATTTTTCACCCAAATTTCTCCTTCCTCAAATAACAAGATATCCGATCGTTTTCTTTTTCGGTTTTCCATTTGATTATTTGTTTTTTTGATTTGTTTTTTTTTTGTTGATTTTTTGGGAATTTGGAAAAAAAGTGATGAAAAAAGTTATCAAAAAAAAAGACAAATTCACACACTGACATTAATAAAAACGACCATGTAATGAATGAATATTAAAACTTGGTCATAGATCTATGACCCTCTTTGAATTATTTAAATACTTCCATTGTTAATCATTTATTTGGTTAATGGGACTTGCATATTGTGATTTCGCATCAACAATAATGGCCATACACTACCAACACACATACTTAAAAAACTAAGTGGAACACAGATTCCTACCAAAATATTCGGTCGTTCTTTGGTTCTACCAATCCAACCCCACATAGCAACAGTTACTGGGTATTGAAATATACACTGCATATTCAACAATGTTAGTATAAGATACCATTTCCATCGTGGTGTCACTCCCAAATGATTAGTCTCCTTATCGGTGGATGCTAACCTTTCATCACCAGGCTCTACTGCATTAGATGAGAGTTTGATTCCAGGAACAGCTTTCTCAATTAAACTAGAGTATTCAATTTTAGATTCCCCTGATGAATGTCTCCATTTATACGTCCAAATGGCCATTCTAAAACGTAAAGGTTGGGTCGTTATGGCTGTAAAAGTAAATATTCCTAAATATCAATTAATGTTCTCCCACTGATATTACCATTTAATAATTGAGAATTGAATTCTATCCAGTATTCCCTGTCTGTTGCACTAAGTGGAATCCAATTAACCATCAACATAAATATACAGGCCCCTGAAATTATTATCACTATCACTAATATAATTGGAATCCATATTTTTAACAATCGCAAAACTTTTCCAGTACTGTCATTCTCATTGCTCTCCATGTTGTTGATGAACGCGTAAAATAGTTCTCTTGTTTCGTCAACATTCTTATTATAAACACATTAAATCACTATATCTACATAACAGAGAGAAATACCACGAGTGCAACTTTAACTTTGGATTCAATAACCTTATCCTCAATTGACATAATAAGCACCATCAGAAAATACAGAAAAACTGAAGACACAAGTGATTTTTTAGACAAATCATTTATTGAAAAAATAGACAAACATCTGGGTCGGTCTTTTACTCTTCATCGTATGCAGTTGGCGAGAAACCTTCAACCTCAGTGGGATAGGTTTCGTCATCAGAAATTGCATCGTCGTTGGAATCATCTTGAGGAGTAGGTTGGTCTTCAACAACATCGGTATCAGAATCTGGAGTAACAACATCATCGTCTTCATCAACAGTGTCCATAACTGGCTTTTTACCTCTCTTCTTGGTTTTAGGTTTCTTGGACTTCTTTCCCTTCTTGGATTTCTTACCCTTCTTTGATTTCTTGCTCTTCTTGGACTTCTTTGATTTCTTTCCTTTCTTTGATTTCTTGCCCTTTTTAGTCTTCTTTCCTTTCTTTGATTTTTTGCCTTTCTTGCCCTTCTTTGATTTCTTAACTTTCTTGGTTCTCTTTGCTGCAGACACAGATGAAGAGCGTGATTCGTACTCTTCATCATTATGGGCACTCAAAGACCTTTCTTCATCAATATAACCAACGAGTGAACCATCATCAGTAGTAGCTTCAGTGTCTTCAGTTGGGTCAACCTCTAGGGAAAATTCTTCATCATCTTCATCTTCAGCAGAAAAAGATGGGGAAAAGTCTTCATCATCTTCTTCTTCCCCAGAGAAAGACTCATCTTCATCATCATCTTCAGCAGAGAAAGATTCATCATCTTCTTCATCATCAAAGTTATAAGTAGAGAAATGTTCTTCTTCTTCTTCCTCTTCCTCTGGAGCAAAGAGATCACTTGAGAGATAATCTTCATCATCATCATCTCCATCAAAAGCAGAAATAGGAGTGAATTCTTGATCATAGCTCGAATCAAGGTCAAGACTGTATGCTTGACCAACAGCAACATCAGATTTTGGTACAGGAGAACCGAATACGGTTGCCAAATGAAGGGCTATCACAGCCAATGATTTGATAGAATACATGACTGATTCAAATTGAATATAATAGTTTTTCTTAATTTAAATAACCTATTCACTTCGCCAGGACGTTTCGCCAGAACAACGCCACTCGTTGAATTTCCTCGAATTTCTGCGTGTTTAAACATTTCTAAGCTCATCGTGTTCCTTTAATACATTTTTTCTCTGCAAACAGAGTGCCGTACCGCCATTTTAGCTTTGAAGTTGGTGGATCATTTACAAGGATATATCAACACGATATTGCAAGTCTTCGTCTCCACTAGACCCCGTATTTGGTTTGAAAGATACACCTGATTTTTTGAATTCTTTATTGATTTATCTATTTCATCTGAACAAATCATAAAGTAAGGAACATACATATCCAGTAATCGCGCTAATGCACAACATATAAGCGTGACCAAATTGATGCTGGAGCTAAATTACTACCAATTTCCTTAACGTTAGAACCATCAGCAGATGGATGAGTATGGTTTGGGGAAGATGCAAACCCCTCAAGCTTCCATTATCCTTTAATGATCGTGGATATCTCGCTTGGCTGACTTTGTCTATCAGCTCAGCTCATACAAGTTTTTTCAGGTAGCATTGAGCCTGGTTATATCTTAGTTTAGCAATACACCAGAACCGTATGAAAATTGGTTAGTTAAGAGAGAAGGAATAAAAACTGTAATAACCCGGGATTCCCTATTGGAGTTTCCAATAAATCTTATCGCGAGGACTTCAAATAGATACAACAAAGTGGTATGTTTGAAAGATTAGATAGTTTCTTTCACACCTACACCTGTGAAGTGTTGAATTGTTGTAATCCATTTGAAAGACTTTTTAGTGAGATCAAAATCTTAATTTGTATTCTATTGTTATCTACCAATCAGCAAAGAATTAATTGTGGTTGGTTCAAGACTAGAAAACTGATTTTAAGAGAGAAACATCTTTATTAAAATTACACTAGTGATGATTCTACTTTGTCGAAAGAACTATTCCACATTTATCACACTTGTGTGTAGTCTTTGTTTCTGACTGAACAAGACAACAACATGGAAAGTAGCACATCCAACCTAGTACTGACTCCCAAAAAGGAGTTGATTTTGTTTCTACGTTAGTGTCAGTGATCGAAAGACAGTTTTGACACTTCATTTGAGCAGATTGAGCTTGTGATTTGGACATTATAGTTGTAGAAGGTTCTCCAAGTAGTCCATTTATAAACCATTGACCCAGCCGCTTTATACTTAATATTTGAGAAGCGTGGGTCGTACCACACAATATGAAAATGCGGGTAGTACGATGTGACTTGTGTTAATGAGATTATTCAAGTAAATCCAATTATTCTTACTTACGTACTCAGATCTTTTTAGGATGAGAACGCTACCACTGATTATCTATTTGGAGGCATTTGAAGGTAAACGTACAAACAATTTGTAAACATATGGAGAATGGTTGTGTTTTCTTTGTGTTAGATCGTTTTTGATAGGACCACAAACCCCTTCTTTAAGTCATCATTCAATCTTGGATCCCATAGGTGATTTTCTAATTGAAATTTGATTAATGAAAAGTAATTCAAACAGCAAGACTGTCTATTGGATAAACAAAATAGAACTGTCACGTCAATAACTTATGCATTGCTATTGCTATGGGTTTGCTCTTTATTGTTCCTAATCAGCGGATGAAAGAACTCCTTGTATTATGTTTTTTAATTCATATTACATAATACAATGAATGAATGTGCACTGCCGAAAATAATACAAAAACACAACGTAAGACCTACCAAAATTTGTATCTTGTTGGATTACAAGGTTGATCGATTTTCATGTTCATTGAAGATCTTATTTCAATTTTAGATCTCCATAGTACGAGAATAATTGACGCGATATTGAATCTATTCTTCACAACACACCCATCCAGTGACAAGATACCATGAAGTGGATAATTATGATTATATTTTCATCATGTCAACATGGCGAGTGACTAATGTTGTGAATACGGTCCGCAACATCGATGTTTTACGAAAGGGTCAAAATGGTAATTATGATGGACCTCGTGCAAAGCATTAGTGCTGGTTCATCTGAATGTTCCATATTTATAAGTTGTGATGATATTCTGATATTCCAGTTGTTCAAAGCAAATAAGATAGTCGTTTCATAATTTAATCATCAACTGGTCACATAGTTGACACAAAGTGGTGGTCCGCCGTAATCTACTTTTTGATGAGTTTAAAAATTGGTTCTTAAATATTTGTCCAGAGGGTTGCATGATGTAAACGTAATTTATGATATGCTTCAATACAAGCGCCAACAACTGTGAACTTTACGGACACTAATCTCGCATGTTTTGTGAGAGTGTTCATAATGAAATGTTAGAACCGGGAACTTTGTGTCTCGTTGAAGATGAGTATAAATACCCACAAGATACAGTAGTTCAAAATTAAAAATGAAATACGTGACTCTGACTGCTACTACCTTAATGACTTTGGCATCTGCTCTTGATGTAGGTTCCGTTAGCTGGATTGGTTGTATGCTCTACTACAGATGTGCCCCATTACCTAGTCCGGTGGCATTAATCGCTTGATATATTTGTGGTAAAGTTTGATATGCATTAATAGAAGATAAAACGTTGATATAATGGGTTGTCTCGTCAATCACTTCATTTAGTTTGGATTCTACTCGATCTCTCTGAAAAGCAGGGCAATTAATTAGTAAATGTGAGTCGGTTGTAAATTCCATTATTTCATCACACATTATACAGTGCAATCTGATGATCTTTCCCAGATATTTATAAGTTGCAATTATAGGTACGGGTTGATTATCAAGTTGAAATAGCTACTGCACTTTACGATTTGGGGTGTATAGTCATTGTTCCGCATTATGCTATACCAAATGATTGACACTGTGTATCAAACTTTCCACAGATTCATTTGTTATTATATAGATTAAAAGATAATGCTTATACTGCTTCTTGTGTTCCTTCTCATCCTTTAGGGCATAAGTCAATTAGTATGTAATGCAGAATCAGAGTTAAATGATACATCTCAAAATTTTGAAGTAGATTATAGATCCAATCCTATATTAAAAAACTGTAAACACAGAATCTTTTCCTTTTCAATTATCATCTTCGTCTTCATCTTCGGCGTAGCTTTCTGTCAAAATACCTTCACCTTCACCTTCTGCCTCCGAGTCAGCCGTTTCGTCTTCAGAAATAGAATCGTCGTTGGAATCATCTTGAGGAGTAGGTTGGTCTTCAACAACATCGGTATCGGAATCTGGAGTAACAACATCATCGTCTTCATCAACAGTGTCCATAACTGGCTTTTTACCTCTCTTCTTGGTTTTAGGTTTCTTGGACTTCTTTCCCTTCTTGGATTTCTTACCCTTCTTTGATTTCTTGCTCTTCTTGGACTTCTTTGATTTCTTTCCTTTCTTTGATTTCTTGCCCTTTTTAGTCTTCTTTCCTTTCTTTGATTTTTTGCCTTTCTTGCCCTTCTTTGATTTCTTAACTTTCTTGGTTCTCTTTGCTGCAGAAACAGATGAAGAGCGTGATTCGTACTCTTCATCATTGTAGGAACTCAAAGACCTTTCGCCATCAACATAACCAACGAGTGAACCATCATTGCTATCGGCTTCGATGTCTTCAATCGGACCAACCTCTGGGGAAAAGTCTTCTTCATCTTCTTCTTCGGCTTTCAAAGATGGAGATTCATCATCATCATCTTCATCAAAATAAGTAGAGAAATGTTCTTCTTCTTCTTCCTCTTCCTCTGGAGCAAAGAGATCACTTGAGAGATAATCTTCATCATCATCATCATCTCCATCAAAAGCAGAAATAGGAGTGAATTCTTGATCATAGCTCGAATCAAGGTCAAGACTGTATGCTTGACCCACAGCGACACCAGATTTTGGTAGCGGAGAACAAATTACAGTTGCCAAGTGAAGGGCAATAACAGCCAATGACTTGATGGAATACATTGGTTTTATGAATTAAATTGTTAGATTTTCCTCTTTATATATGTTATCACTGCGCCAGATTGACTTCGCCAGAACTTCGCCGAAAATTGGTGTCAATTTCGAGCATTTCACAAGATTACACAGATATTGCTCCATAAGTAGCATCCTTTGACTTTGAGGGTTTTTGTGAATCAGAGTTTTCAGTTAAACTGGAATGTTGAATTTTACCAGTGATATTAAGTACTTGTACGTAGTTCGGGAAAAAACCAACCACTGAAAGCTTATTGACACATAGCACACAAATTATTTAATCTCCAAATTCAATTTAGTCCAAGAAATTCTTTTATGTCGGTTTTTTTAAACTTAATCGTGATGATTTTTTTTCAGTACATGGATGCAGACGAGTTATTTGTTATTGTTATTCGGATGTTCCAAATTGTTCCTGTTGATCTTAGTATCTTTGGCCTTGTCTTGGAACTTTTTTTTATTCTTGTTTGTACATAAATATACAATAGTCAAAAAAGTAGGAGACAGGAAGGTAGATTTTTCCATTAAGTTTAAATCCAGGCTTCAATAAAGTAGATGAATGATTCACCTTGATATCCATTCATTGGAAAGGAAATGGTAGGATGCTAGAAGTTTGTCCGAAATATATTAACAAGGTGCCAATTCACACCTTGAAAAAACTTCGTATGACACTCTCATAGTAAGTTATTCCAAGAAGAATAGAACTAAATCTTGGAAGGATATAAGTAGTATAGATAGAGCACCGAATGATACCATTTATCAAATCCTAAATTTGTTTAAAAATCATTCAAACTTTGACTCATAATGTAAAATATTGGGCATGTATTGTTTTTCGCAAAGGGGCTTCTCCTCGTTATAGATATTGGATTTCAGTTCCTGAGAGGACTCTCTTCTTTCTTGAATTTCTGGATGTATTTGGCGAGGATAAGCAGAGACTGTATTTTGATTAGAAATATGGTTCATAACTGGTCCAGGGGAAACCGTTGAGGTGCTGATGGCAGATGGCTCAGTCTTTACTTATGGTTTTTCAAGTAAGTTTTGAGTCTTCCATACTCATCCGTGGTGAATCCATACATTTCTGATATCTTGGGGGCGACTCATTTTGAGAACTCAATTTGAGTCTTGAGTTAAAAAGTAATTTATTAAAGAAAATAGCTATTCATTGTTCAAACTACATGGAAGCAGAGTATTGAATCTTCACTGTAAGTCTTTAATAATTGCAGAGTTCGACTGTTTGTCCAAAAATAAAGAGTTGCTTAGATAGTTACTCTTATAATTTATTCAATAAAATGTCAATAAATTTGAATAATTAAATAATTGTGGTGTGCTGTGAAACTTTTTCTTTA